>JZKD02S0134684.1:0-23955 GCA_000966675.3 Picea glauca
ACAAGCTTGGAGTGTTGAGTAACACTTTCCTCAGTATGAGGGAGTGTTAAATTTTTAATTAAAATAAAGTACCAAGGCAAGTGTTTCTCTTCCCTAGGTGCCTAAGGGGGAGAAATTGCCTAATGTGGGTCCTAGTCATTTAATTTGTGAGATGCAAATTAAAAGGTGACTTTATGACTAAAGTGAGGGTGAGTGAAGAGACACAAAATCTCAGCCACCCATCTAATCTAATCTCAAACATTAGATTAGAAAACCCCTCACCTTCCCTCATGAGGTCGATTAGGGCAAGGGGGTGCACCCATTCTTGTGTAGTTCATTCATTTCTTGTTGAGAGAGAAAGAGAGAGCTGGGAGAGCTCGAGCTTGAGAAGAGAGACAACATTTGTTGAAGGAGAGCACGCATCCCAAGGAAAAGAGCATCACAGATTTCTAGGTAGCAGGCAGCAAGGAAGAACAGGCTGTACCGTATAGATTTATGAAGGTCGTACAACAATAAATGTGCACAGAAATCGAGGTGGACAACAACTGTGTTTTCTGAGATATTGGCACACTTTTCAAGGCTATTGTACAACATTTAATTAGCATAGAAATTGAGGAAGGAGTTGGGCACACTTTTTTGGGTGAGAAAAGTCTGTACAGTCCATACAGACCTACACAGAAATCAAGGGCCATACCACAGAAAATTATGGGTGCGTTTTTCAAGGTGCTAGCATGTTTTTCAAGGAATTTTTCATGCTATGTTTTTCGTACAGTCTTGATATAATTTTGGGCACAAATTTTGAGACAGTCCATACAACATTAATTGTTGGGACAACCGTACAGTTGTACAGATTTCTGGTTCAAAAATCGAGGAGCAAAGCTACTGTAATGTCTAGATAAGTTTGTGTAAATTTCTGAAGATGAATATGCTGTAAAAGAATTTCTCAAAAGCCCATAAATAATAAAAATCCCTCTCTCACTGGTTTTCCCCTTGTCGATTTTTCCAGGGTCAAAATTAGACCAAAAATCTCTGTCTACAAATTTTATGAGTTTTGCATACTACTGATATTTTATTTTTGTGTTGAAAATGATGTTCAAAATCCTCTACATAGCTCATACAAGCATTATATAATCCACATGCATTTAAGAAAATAAATACATTTAATCTCAGAGTAAACATATTATTTACTGCTATAATATACAATCAATAGCATTAACATTAAATTGATATGCACAACAAAATACATGATAGCTATAATTACACAGAGATGCACAATTATGAATAAAACATCATCTGATACTTATCTTTGAAAACCTTGGCGATTCCACCAACCACGTGCAGGCCTTCCATGAGCCTCCCAAACTTAGACCACACAGCTCATCAGCTCAGTAGTGGGTCACCCCTGAGCTGGGACTAAGCTCCACCCGAAGGCAAGGAATCCTAGGCTAGGCTGAGGTTACAGGGAAAACAACATAGAAAGACTGGAAGGATTCTTCCCAGGATGCCATCTTAAGCTCACTACTTCCAGACTCTCATTCCCCACATCCCTGTTTCGCCCGAGAGTATACACCTTCACAAGAATAGTCCATCGGTGCTACACCTCCTCCTCTAGGTCTCAACAACAGGGAAGATCAAGAAGTCTCAGAGCTCGAAGTTGGTGCTGGACACTCTCTGGAAGAAACCACTTCCCAGCAAACTCTCTCACCTGGAGAGAGTTGCTCATAGGCCTAGAAACCTACCTCTTCCAACAACAGTCACCTCCCTCACCTGGAGAGAGGTCATACACAGGCTCAATCATAACTTGCACTGGCCAGCAAGCCACGCACACTCCATCTCGGCATGGCCACCACAACCAACCGGGAATATAGACATGGGCTTCCCAACTAGACTCAACAATGATGGCAAGGTCTCAAAGTGATGGTTTTTGGGATTGCGTGACATGCAATTCCCGCAGGGATCAACATAGACTCCACGGATCAGAACGGAGAGGGTGAACCCAGCTTTTCGGAAACAAACACAGGCTTCTCGGCTTTCAGAAATAGAGGGTGGACACAGATTTTCAGAAACAAACACAGGATTTTCTAGCTCTCAGGAACGCATGAGGTATTCTCGCAGAGGTCGGGTCTGTCCTACTGTTCAGAGTTCCGTACACGCTCAGGAAGTTGGGTGGAATGGAGGAGGGACCCCTCTCACTGCTCATCTCGGCCATTTTATTTGCATGCACCAGGGTTGACACTTGTCACCCTTGGAACTACATGTGTTCCATCAGCATGCATCCCCTTTGGACGTTTTCCCCTTGCCAGGAACTTAGGATAAAAAAAAACATAAAATGCACATGTTCTTTGGAATAATAATAAAATATTATTCCTAAGTCTTAAGCCCCTAGGCTCAACACTTAGCCCCTTTTCCCACCTTCCAGCCCTAATTCCTTTCCCACTCTGTGGAAGCTCACTCATTCATCATGGTTGGTCTGCACACGATGATGTTTATATTTTATTAATGTGTTGCATACATACGGGTACAAAATCAGGCCCTTGGCCTCCAACCCTTAGGCTCTCTGGCCTAACAATCACATAATCCCACCAGGTTATACAAACTTGGCTCACTAGCCTATAATGAATTTTTACAACTCATTTCGTAAACAAGATTTACAACTAGGCTTGGCCTTGGGGACATTGCAATCCCCCTCCCTTATTTCTGCACTTTCCTCAGTGCAACTTTACACAACATCTGCAATCTTTTTAAAATTTTCAAAAAGATGCAGGTACTCTACCTACATAACATCTTCATGCTCCCATGTTGCATCCTCAGGACCATACCAGGTCCACTGGACCTTTACAAGCCCTATATCTTGATTCTGGAGATGTTTGTTTTTCCTGTCCAATATGCGCACAGGATGCACTTGTAGGACACCTTCTGGTTCCACCTGAATAACATTCCAATCGATAACATGATTAGCATCAAGTATATATTTCTTAAGCAGTGAAACATGAAACACATTATGTACAATCATAGATGCAGGTAATGCAAGCATGTATGCAACTAGCCCAATCCTTTCCAGGATTTCAAACGGCCCACAAAATCTTGCTGCTAACTTGGTGCAACTTCCCAACTTCAGGGAACTCCTGTTAGTTTTAACTTTCAGGAAAACATGATCACCCACTTTGAATTCTTTGTGGGTTATGTTCTTATCAGCATAACTTTTCGGGCTGTCTTGGGCAGCTTTCAAATTCTATTTAATTCTTATCATTTGGTCTTCCATCTCTTTGAGCAGCTCAGGCCCAACTACTGCTTTGTAAGCTGGATTATCCCAGCTCACTGGAGTGTTGCACTTTCTTCCATAAAGTGCTTCAAATGGGCTCATATTCAATGATGTATGATACCCATTATTGTAGGTGAATTCTACCAAATGTAGGTAGTCTTCCCACCTTGATGGTTTATCCATCACATACATTCTTAGTATGTCTTCTATTACTCTGTTCACCCTCTCTGTCTGTCCATCAGACTCATGATGATATGTTGTACTAAAGTTCAGATTCGTTCTGAATCCCTTGAATAGTCCTTTCCAGAAATTTGAGGTGAATTTCAGGTCCCTATCAGACACAGTCATCTTAGAAATTTCGTGCAAGTGTGCCACTTCTTTTAAGAAGATATCAGCAACATTTGCTGCCTTCTGAGTGGTTTTCAGTGGAATAAAATGGGCAACTTTTGTAAGCTTGTTCACCACCACCATGATTGAATCATGTTGCTTGCTTGTTCTAGGAAATCCTGTGATAAAATCCATTGTCACCACTTCCCATTTCCACTCAAGAATGGGTAAAGGTTGCAACAACCCTACTGGGTGCCTATGCTTAGCCTTAACTTTATGGCACTCCATACATCTGGAGATGTATTCAACGATTTCTTTCTTCAGACCCGACCAAAAGTAATGGCTTTTGATTGCTACCACAGTCTTCTGATATCCAGGATGTCTAACATAAGTCACGTTATGCATTTCTTTTAGAATTGTCAGCTTCAATTCTTGGACATTGGGTACATACACTCTGTTTTTATACAGAAGTAAGCCATCAGTTCCCAATGTGTAACTTCCCTGGGTCTGTGGTATCTCACGCTGATGTATCTTTTCTACCAGACCTCTGTACTGCAAATCAACATTTGCAACTTCCAAAATTCTGTCCTTAATCTCAGTCCTGTACATGCTAATGGATGTAGCATGTAATTCGTGCACTTTTCTGCTGAGTGCATCAACCACCTTATTTTCTTTCCCTTTGGTATGCTTGATATCAAAGTTATATTCACATAGAAACTCCAGTCATCTGGTTTGTCTGGCATTTAAAGTTGGTTGATCAAATAAAGACTTCAGACCGTTGTGGTCTGTTCTCAATTCGAATCTCCTTCCCATGAGGTAATGTCTCCATTTCCTCAATGCGTGGACAATTGTTGCCAGCTCTAAATCATGAGTGGCATAATTCCTTTCATGCTCTTTCATCTTTTGGGACTCATAACAGATTACAAATCCCTCTTGGCTAAGAACTCCTCCTATCCCCTCCTTACATGCATCTATGCACACCACGAAATCCATATTTGGATCTACAATCTTCAAGATTGGAGCACTGGTTAATAGCTCCTTCAATCATTGGAAACTGCTCTCACACTCTTCCGTCCACTGAAACTTCTTCTCCTTCCTTTGAAAGGAAGTGATAGGGTGAGCTATCTTTGAGAACCCTGCTATAAATCTTCTGTAATAGCCGGCTAGACCCATAAAATATCTAACCTTCGCCACATTCCTTGGTGTTGACCATTCTCGGATGGCCTCAACCTTTTCAAGATCCACAATGATCCCTTCTTCTGAAATAATATGTCCCAAGTAATGAATCTTCCTTTGATAAAATGAGCACTTTCTCAGCTTGGAGTACAACTGGTGTTCTCTCAACACTTGTAGCACCATTCTCAGGTGTTTCTCATTCTCTTCCTCTGAATTGGAATACACCAAGATGTCGTCCAGGAAGACTATGACAAACTTGTCTAAATAGTCCCTGAATACACCATTCATTAAGCACATGAAAACAACAGGTGTGTTTGACAATCCAAATGACACCACTGTGAAATCGTAATGACCGTACCTTTTTCTAAAGGCGGTCTTGCTGATGTCCTCCTCATTTATTCTCACCTGGTGATATCCAGATCTGAGATCTATCTTTGAAAATATTTTTGCACCCTTCAACTAATTGAAAAGATCATCGATCCTTGGCAGAGGATACTTGTTCTTGACAGTTACCTTATTCAACTGTTGGAAATCAATGTACATCCTCAACGTCCCATCTTTCTTCCTCACGAGTAGGACCGGGGATCCCCAAGGTGACACGCTGGGGCGAATGTACCCCTTCTTTAGTATCTCTTCGAGCTGCAATTTCAACTCTTTCAACTCTAGCGTACTCATTCTATAAGGAGATTTCGAAACTGGAGTTGCTCCTGGTATCAAATTTATAGAAAAATCGATGTCCCTCTTCGGAGGTAGTCCAAGTACCTCCTGAAATACATCCTTGAACTCTTTGAGTACCTCATGGTCTTCCAACTTCGAGAATGCATCTCTGGATGCTTCTCCCACACAGGCTGCAAATAATTGACAGCCTTTCCTGTAACACTTCTTCAGCTGCATGGCTGAGATTTATTTAACAACCACGACTCTAGGAATTCCTTGGACTATTACCTGATTTTCCTCTTCATCCAGGCATGTAAACCTCTTGTTACAACAGTCCAGAAGGGCATGGTGCTGGTCCAACCAGTCCATCCCAATTAAGCAGTCGTAAGAGCCTAAAGGTAGAATATTCAATTCAGCCTTAGGGCTCAATCCTTTCATGTCCACTGAACAGGACTTAACCAATTCAATGACCTTCCTTTTGGTTCCTGTGGCCAACTGCACTAGCCAAGACTTTTCATGTTTGCTTCTTGATAAACACAAACTTTCCACCACCCTAGGATCTACATAACTATGGATAGCCCCTGAATCAATTAAAATAATAAATGGTCGATTGTTAATCATACCTTCCACTTAAATCATGTGCGATTCAAATTCCTCTTTCTTGTTGTCTAGGGCTGCGTAGATCCTTGGAATCCTACTGCCCATTTCCTCCATTGTTTCATCTTGTTGAACAATATGGATATCTCTTGCTTTTCCATTTTTATGGGGACAATATCTATATTTGTGGTCCCCTTTACAGCCCCAACACTGAATGAGCGTATGTCTCTGTCTTTGTTCTTTCTTAAACGTCCTCTGATCATTCCAAGCCTTCTGAATGGTAGGCTTTTCTCTTTGTTGTTCAAATACGCATTTAGCCCTTCTTATGGTTTCTTCCATAGTCTTAGGATCATCATACTGAATCTTGTCACCAAAATACCTCTGAATTTTGACAGCCTCGTTTTTGATGAATGGAACATACTTCAGTAGTTCCAGAAAACTCCGTTCATACTCATCAATGGTCATGTTGCCTAGCTTGAGCTCGAAGAACTCCTTCATCTTTCTATCATAGTATCTTTTGGTTAGGTATTTATTTTCAAAATACCTCTTAAAATCCTTCCAAGTGACATCTTTCTCTCTAATGCGTTGCACTTGCACAAACTGATCCCACCACATGGATGATTTTCCTTTCAATTAATACATCGCAATTCTTCCTTCTGCATGAGAGGAATTATTATGTAGTTGGAAATATTTCCTCATGCCAAGAAACCATGTTTTGGCATCTTCCTCCTTATGTTCTCAATCAAATTTAGGAGGCTTAATCTTATTTATCTCCCCTTTCAATTCATCCACCCCAGATCTCCTGTTCTTTCTGATAGGATATGGACTTGAACTACTGTGTGCTTCCTTACCAAAATGATTTAGGGAGTGACGATGATGTCTTCTACCACTCCTCGATCCTATTCTCCTCTCAGGGGTCCTGCGACTCTCTGTCTTTCTTTAGTCACTCCCCTTCTCCAATTTCCTTTCTATTATTTTTAGTCTCTTCAACATTTTTAAGTTGAATTCACCCTGTTGATCCCTGACCCTCATGAGCTTTAGGCTATCAGCTTGGTGACCCTGGGCATCTTTCTACAATCCTTCAATGATTTTCATTATATGACCTTCCTTATCCAATTCTCTTATGTGCCCATTCGAGTTCGATCCTTCGACTCCCAGGTTGACATTCCTTCCTACCCTTTCGTCCTTTGTTTCAAAGGCAATCTGCACCTCTTCCAATTCCACACTCGGCGTTGGTTTTCGGCTGTCCTGACACTCGTTGGACTCTGCACACACAACATGCAGTCAAATGAAGTTTGTCAGGCCTTAAACCCTTAACAAAATCTTAATTAGTCATTAACCAACGTGAATAAGAAAACGTTTCAAATTCACTAAGTTTTCTGAACTCTGTTTGGCTCTGCAAATTTTTAGGACTTCATTTTTCAGGGTTTTTGTCCATGAGGATCCAACAGTTAAATCCTCAACAGTTCTTATGTCCTTCGAAAATTTTGGGACTTCTGGATTTCAGGGTTTCGGGGTTTTGGTTCCCTGGAGGTTCTTGCACTCGCTTCCCTCTCTGACTCCTGAATCCCGAACTTCCGACCTCTTTTCCCTGGGCCCACAAAACAGCTTTCGCCAACTATGGTAGAGATTTTGGGATTTCATCACTTCGGTTTTCGTGTCTTCGGTACTCGGGAGTTCATGAAGCAGTGACTCCAAGTCTCTTGTCGCTTCAATCCACGACTTCTGAAATTTCGGTTTCCTTGCTCTCCGGGCCCACAGCACAACTATCACCCTTAAAACTTGTTACGGTTCTTCAGTCTCCAATGGCTTCGGGACTTCGGGACTTCAGGACTTCGGGTTTCGGGACTTTGGGTTTTCGATACCCAGGAGTTCACTATGCAGTGACTTCCAACTCCTTGTCAATACAATCCCCGAAATCCGAAATTCCGATTTACTTTATTCTTCGGGCCCACAACACAGTTGTTTCCCTTAACCGTAGTGGTGCGTGGCACGTTCCGAAGGATCCATGTCTCCATCAGTGATGTCTTCGGATCCCACCTCTCTCGCTTGTCTTTTCAATTCTCTAGCATGTGGTACACATCCATGCACCCATGTCCATTCCACGCAAAAATCCAACGGTTAGACTTCTCTCAGATCTACGACATAGATATTTTCTGTGTTTCAGGGGACCCACACAAAGTCGCCCATTTCGGACCCCCCACCCCCCTTTTATTAAAGGTAGAACTGCAAAGATGGTCCAAAATCCAATCTTGTCCATAGATCTGAGATCCCCAATCTAAGTCGTCGAAACCTGCACGCTCAATTCTGGACCCCCCCCTTATTAAAGGTAGAACGACGATGGGGGTTCATAATGGTACCCTGGCCGTAGATCTGGGCGCGTAAATTATAGCTGCCCAAATTTTCCCGCCACTTAACGAGATTATGGTCTATTAATCTACTTGATCCAATGGTCAAGTTCCTCTCCTACGATCTACGATGTAGATTGTTTTGGAGTTTTGCGTACTGCGATTTCCATGTTCCTGTGCAACTCAAAAGGGTTTTAAGCCCTGTGCACGTTCTCCAGATCTGACGGTCATGAGGTTTCTCCTTTCCTCCCGAACATATCCTACGGCTTAAACACCTCATGCATTGAACTCTCTCTCTTTCACGGTGGCCATATACCACACCGGTTGCGGATTCTAAAATACCGCTAAACCTCCTGAGCTTTGTAACACGATCAAGTGACTCCTTGACACTCAAGAACATTCAAAGGTCTGAAATTGGTCCTCCAGACACAATTTCTCCTCAAACTCTTGGTCCAAAGACCACTCAACTGGCCCATCTAGGCTCAGCGTCGAAACCATGGCTCTGATACCAATTGTAAGCCACTTTCTCTGTTACCAAGGCTTAATCGTTCTAATACCAATCTGTAACACACCTTTTACATAGCTCATACAGGCATTATATAATCCACATTCATTTAAAAAAGAAATACATTTAAGCTCAGAGTAAACATATTATTTACTGCTATAATATACAATCAATAGCATTAACATTAAATTGATATGCACAACAGAATACATGATAGTTATAATTACACAGAGATGCAGAATTATGAATAAAACATCATCTGATACTTATCTTTGAAAACCTTGGCGATTCCACCAACCACATGCAGGCCTTCCACGAACCTCCCAGCCTTAAACCACATTGCTCGTCAGCTCAGCAGTGGGTCACCCCCGAGCTAGGACTAAGATCCACCCGAAGGCAAGGAATCCTAGGCTAGGTTGAGGTTACAGGGAAAATAACACAGAAAGACTGGAAGGATTCTTCCCAGGATGCCACTTTACGCCCACTACTTCCAGACTCTCATTCCCCACATGCATGTTCTGCCTGGGAGTATACACCTTCACAAGCACATTCCATCAGTGCTACACCTCCCTCTCTGGGTCTCGAAAATAGGCCGGATCGGGAAGTCTCAGAGCCCCAAGTTGGTGCTTGACACTCTCTGGAAGAAACCACTTCCCAGTAAACTCTCTCACCTGGAGAGAGTTGCTCACAAGATTGACAACCTACCTCTTCCAACAATAGTCACCTCCCTCATTTCGAGAGGGGTCATACACAAGCTCAATCACAACTTGCACTGGCCAGCAAGCCACACGCAGTCTAGCTCTGCGTGGCCACCATAGCCAACTGGGAATACAAACACGAGCTTCCCAAACAGGCTTAGCAATGACGGCAAGGTCTCATGGTGATGGTTTTCGGGATTGTGTGACAAGAAATTCCCGCAGGGATCGGCACAGACTCCATGGCTCAGAACGGAGAGGGTGAACTCAGCTTTTCAGAAACAAACACAGGCTTCTCGGCTCTCAGAAACAGAGGGTGTACACGGATTTTCAGAAACAAACATAGGATTTTCCGGCTCTCAGGAATGCACGAGGTATTCTTGCAGAGGATGGCTCTATCCTACTGTTTAGAGCTCCGTACACACTCAGGAAGTTGGGTGGAATGGAGGAGGGACCCCTCTCACGACTCATCTCGACTATTTTATTTGCATGCACCAGGGTTGACACTTGTCACCCTTCGAACTGCATGCATCCCCTTGCTAGGAACTTAGGATAAAAAACACATAAAATGCACATGTTCTTTGGAATAATAATAAAATATTATTCCCGAGGCTTAAGACCCTAGGCTCAACACTTAGCCCCTTTTCCCACCTTCCAGCCCCTAATTCCTTGCCCACTCTGTGGAAGCTCAGTCCCCCATCACTCATTCATCATGGTCGGTCTGCACGTAGTGGTGTTTATATTTTATTAATGTGTTGCATACATATAGGTACAAAACCAGGCCCTTGGCCTCCAACCCTTAGGCTCTTTGGCCTAAAAATCACATAATCCCACCAGCTTACACAAACTTGGCTCACCAGCCTATAATACATTTTTACAACTCGTTTCGTAAACAATATTTACAACAGGGCTCGGCCTTGGGGACATTACACATGGAGAAGGAGGTAAAAAAGATTTTAGATGCAAAAATTATTGTTCCTTTGAGATATTCTGAATGGGTGGCTAATTTGGTCCCCGTGAGGAAAAATAATGGAGAAATCAGACTCTGTGTCGATTTCCGGAATTTGAACAGAAGTTCTAAAAATCCTAATTACCCTTTGCCCAAGATGGAGCATATATTATAGAGGGTGACAGGTGCATCCCGAATGTCTATGGTTGAAGGTTTTTCTCACTACAACCATATTTCTATTTTGCCAGAGGATAGAGAGAAGACGACTTTTACCACTCCTTGGGGTACATTCATGTACACCAAGATGCCCTTTGGTTTGATGAACAAGGGGGAAACCTTTTAGCGAGCTATGTACATATCATTTATTGGAGACAAGGACAAGTTTGTTGTTATCTACTTAGATGACATAACCATGTTCTCTCAATCTGATGAAGAGCACTGTGATCATTTAAGAAAGGTATTCTTAAAATGCAGAAAATTTGGCCTCTCTTTGAATCTGAAAAAGTCATTTTTCGCCATGAAATAAGGAAAATTATTGGGGCATATCGTGTCAGCTGGAGGAGTGAGGATTGATTCTAGCAGGGTTGAAGCCATACTAACCTTAGCACTGCCTAGATCTAAAAAGGAGGTTCAATCTTTTCTAGGAAACGTTAATTTCTTGAGAAGGTTTGTGTCGAATTTTGCTGAGTTGCTCAAGTATATCACAACCATGTTGAATAAAGATAAGGAAATCAAGTGGATTGCTAAGTATCGTAGTTATTTTGATCAAATAAAGAAAGTTTTGAAGGAATACCTGGTCCTAATCATCCTGGACTACTCCAAGGACTTTCTTATTTTTTCCTTTGCCTCTTTTGATACAGTAGCAACAGTTTTGTTGCAGAAGAAATCTGAAGGCTTAGATCAACCTATTGCCTTTTTCAGTCGGGCTTTGAGAGATGCAGAATCAAAATATGACATTATGGATAAGCAAGCCTGAGCATTGGTTAAAGCTCTTAAGTCCTTCTGAGTTTATGTGTTGCATTCAAGAGTTATTTCTTATGTTCCATCAACTACTGTAAAAGAAATTCTTATTCAACCTGATATTGATGGAAAACACAACAAATGGATTGCTAAGATCCTTGAATTTGATTTAGAAATCAGGCCTACCAAATTGGTCAAGCGTCAGGGTTTAGCCAAGTTGTTGGTTGAATCGAATTGGTCAGCGTTGGGAGTAAATTTCATTGGCTCATGTTAATAAAAGAAACAGACTGAATTAAGAAACAAAGGTGCTCAAGCTAGATCTGCATTGGAAAATTGCAGTTGGTACAAGGATATTATATTTTTCTTGCAGAATCTACAACCTCCAAGTGGTATGGAAAAGAACAAGGGGAGAGCATTAAAACTCAAATCGATAAAGTATTGCTTGGTTTATCAAATTTTGTATTGAAAGGATCCATTGGGAGTACTATTGAGATGCCTAGACCCGCAAGAGGCCCAAAGGATTATGTTTGATTTTCATGACAGTTTGTGTGGGGGGAATCATTTTTGGAGGACTATTGCCTACAAAATTCTCAGGGCTTGGTATTTTTGGCCTAGTCTGTTCACAAATGTTTGTGCTAAGATCAGAGCATGTGTTAAATGTCAGAATTTTTTGGGAAGAAACAACTTAAGTCTTTTCCATTAAAGCCCATAGTAGTTTTAGGACCTTTTCAACAATGGGGCTTAGATTTTATCGAGGAAATTCATCCCACTTCTAGTGGCCAACATAGATGGATCTTGACTACCACAGATTACTTCACAAAGTGGATAGAGGCTATCCCTACCAGGAATGCTTCTCACAAGGTGATCATTGGTTTCCTTGATGACATTATAGCAAGGTTTGGCTGTCCGAACATAATTGTAACTGACAATGCTACATCCTTCAAGGTTGAGCCATTCATTCAGTTCTGTAAACAATATGATATCACATTGATTCATTCAACCCCTTATTACCCATAGGGAAATGGGCTTGCAAAATCCTCAAACAAAAGCCTTAAAAAGATTGTTAAGAAGTTGTTGGAGGATAACAAAAAGGCATGGGATTCAAAACTCAAGTTTTCTTTGTGGGCTGACAAAGTGAAAACAAAGAGAGCCTTGGGACTTTCTCCTTTCCAGTTGGTATATGGATTTGAGGCCGTTTTTCCCTCTCGACTCCCCTTGCATGTTGCAAAATTCTCCTAAGAATATCAAGGAGAGATAGATGATATGATCAGGAGGATTCAACATCTGGTTGAAGTGCAACAGACTCAGGAGCAGCTGGTAGATAAGGCATATGATCATCAATTGAAGATCAAGCAGGCATTCGACAAGAAGGTGAAAAAAGATGATTTCCAATTGGGCGATCTGGTGCGCAAGTGGGATGCACCGAGGCAGGATAAAGGCAAGCACTGTAAATTCGAAGCTTTATGGATCGGTCCTTTCAAAATCTCTAAGTTATTCCCTAATAACACTTTCAAGTTGCAGAATATGGAGAATGAAGAGGTTTTTGGTGGTCCTGTCAATGGGCATTTCCTGAAAAAGTACTTTGCTTGAGATGGGAGTGGCTCTTTACATCATTGTAATTATCATTTTATTTTAGTTTTTTGTTCCAATAACTGACCCCATAGCCCTAGGATAAGGAACTGAATCTACTCATTCATGGCAGCCCGCAGGGGGCATGCCATCCCCTGTGGAGTCAATGTTATCACACTAAGTCGCCTTGGGTCTCTTAGTTTGTTTTTGTTAAAAAAGAAAAAGAAAAATAGAAACCCCTAGATTCTTATTTTCTCTTTAAAATGAATTTCTCATCCATTAAATGTTAATTATGATAGGACCCCTTAGGATGACTAAACCTTTGAGTCATAGCTCATGTGTTGATCAACAATTCAATTTTTGGTCCTTAAACCCTTATGAGCTCATTGCCTATTCTTTTGTCCCCTCTCGTGATTCATCCCTAGGTTGATACCTCCCATGACCAGGATGATGTGACACACCTCTCTCATCACTCATGACCTCACACACATACCTCATCATCCCCACTCACCTGTCCAATCATTTTTTGATTTGGAGAATGTTGCCCACTCAACAGGCATTTCCATAGCGCCTGTCACGATTATCATGCACCCACTCCAAGTCATAATTACCACGACTGATACCTTAACCCTTATTTCCAGTGCTTGAAGTCGGTTGAAATGATTTCAAAATATCTTGCATTTATGATCCTTGGTAACGGTTTCTAAATTTTAAAAGTTCAGCAGTGATGCACTGTATAAGTTTGCCAGTTCATTTCAAATGATCACTTGTCCACTAAATCCAATGCTGTGAGAGATTTCAGGGCCGAAGTTTCCTCAATATCACCCTAATTTCGTGCTGAGGAGCTCAACAGTTGTCGACTTCACAGGTATCCTGTGCAACCTCCTTCGCATATTAATTTTCGTAGGAGATTTGTGCTCGGGTTTCGGTTTGGTAAGCTTGCAGGGTAGTATGGGAGCCATATTTGCATTCCTGTAAACATATTCACTCATATCCATAGTCTGATTGTTGTGTTTAGTCATTTCCTTTGAAAGTCACAGGAATGAGATAGCTCATCCTCTGTGTATGCATTGCACTACTGAGACACACTACTCAAACCTCTCTGATTATCCTTGGATTCTTTTCATCCTGTATGAAGAGTCAGTTCGAAACTATTTCCTCATAGTCTACACTCTGAAAAACCTGTATGAGCCTAAAATTCCATTTCTCACTAAATTTTCCACTCTAGACTTATCAGGATGCTTGTCTTTGAAGAGTTGGGAAAGAAAGAGATCTCGTGGGAGAATTTTTTGGTCTCTTCTCACTTTAAGATGGACCCAACACTTACCCCCCAATCATAAATTGCAGACTCTTCATCACCTACCAGTACTAAAACAGGGATCAACAAGAAGAGAAAGGGAAAAGCCCCTGTTTTAGAGATCAATAAGCAGGTCAGAGAAGCTAAGGAGGAGGTTTGTCCGTCCCCACACAGATATTTCTCACCACCACCTCCACCAATATTAGAATAAGTTCCATCTTCTACCAAGGTGACATCAAAAAAAGGGATGAAGCTTCTCTTTCCCTCTCCTTCTCCAGCAGCTGAAATCAAAGGTAAAAGACCTTTCACCAGGTCATCAATTCATAAGGGGGATTTCAAAGGACAACATTTACAAGAAACTCTTGTACAGAAAATCAAGGGTAAAGGTAACAAAAGACCTTTGGAGAGGGAAGATGAAATCCTTGTGAAGGATTGTAAAAAACCTATGAAAAATAAAGAAAAGGTTGTTGTGCAAGAGAAGATGCATAAAGGAAGAGATTTTGAGAAGACTTATGAAACATGCAAGGAAACTCCTGTGCAGATGGAAGAAAAGGATGAGAAGAAGCCTGTTGAGACTGCACATGTACCCAACCCCCTTTGCAGCCAGCCCTACAAAAGACTTATTAAGAAGCTTAGGGATGCAAGGAGAGAAATAGCTCATCTCAAAGCAGAAGACATGGTCCACTTGGCTAAGATGAATGAGCCTATGACTGGATACAACCATACCCTAGAATTGGCAAGGTTCACAGCGAGAAAGGCTCTGCCTCTTCGTAAGTAGCCGAAGAATCTTTACAGATAGAACAAGGGTCTCCAGACTTAGAACAAGAAGCTAAAAGTAGAACTGAAGCATTTCCAGGATGAAGTAACCCAAAAGAATTTACAGGTGTTGGTTGAGGCTTCCATTGAAGATGACAAACCAGTAGCTAAGAAGAGCACAACTATACTGAAGAAGCCTACCAGTGTTAAGAAGAAGAAGTCTACTGAGTTAGTTGAAGACACTCTTTCCGCCAAGAAGAGTGTGAGGCTAAGTGTTAAAATGACAAACTAGGTGGTAGTGGTAAACCCCATTTTTGAAATCTGTCCCTTCCTGGGAAGGTTAACTGATATGCACATATTAAGTTTTTCCACCTATACAGGCTTCTAGGTGTTTAGCTATATGAATTTTGGAATTTTTGCCAAGTACCAATTTCACTCATTGGTAAAAGCACCTAAGTAAATTGATTTGTCATCATGGAAGGACACAAATAGCTCTACACACATTCATGAGTCAAAGACGCTGCATTTTGGCATAGCCACCCAAACCCTTATCCAGATGTAGCATAGGTGGTGTTGTGTAAAGGCACTACGTAATATTTTACAGAATGCAGAATTGTTACACAGGCACTACCCACAGGCACTGCGTAATATCTTACAGAGAGAAGGTTTACACACATGCACTACTCAATTTTGAAACAAAGGACAAATGTAGTCACAGACATGCAGTACAGGGCCGCTACCCAAAGGCGCTACCTTCTCTCCTTGTTCCATTCTAGGGGGTGCTACACAAAATTCCTACCCAAGGGAGTAGCCAGCAAACACCAAGGATCTAGGAGGACTAAGCCAACAATTTTGGATAAGTTAATAATGGAATAAATGACAGAAGTAGCATTTGGCGTGCAGGGGACAACTATAAGCTCCAAAGAGACACATTGAAAAATAGGAGTTGAGTAGCAAAAGAGGTTCAAAGCAGTTAGAATCATGATTGGGTTCAGTCACCAACACTTCCTTGTTTTATAGCATAGGTTGTTATCTTAGTTGTTAGAATAAATAAATGTTATGAGTTTTTTAAGGAAAAGAGGCCATCTCGTACCTCCATCTATTGTCTCCCTTTCTTGTTATAAATAGATAGATGAATTTCTTTAATGGGTTCGGATGGTAGAGCAAGGCTCCCAAGAAATTGTAATATTTTTGATAAAGTTACTGTGATCTAATGTACTGTACTTAAGAATTTTTGACTAATAGAAATCAGCTACTATTTTAGACTATTTTCTTCTAATGCTAAATGTTCATATTTGAATTCTTCATATGGATGAATGTGGTAATGATATGATGGATGTTTGATCATTTTATTGTCATGGTGTTTATTTAGCTCCTTAGTTTCTAATTTCAAGAAGATCTTGTTTTAAGAAACTTTATTCCTTTGGGATTTTGTGGACGTGATGTTTGTAGTAGCTCTTACAGTCTTCTCATTCAAGTCTTACTTCTATCCATATTTACTCCCAAACTACTAGTTGAAATTAGCCAAGACCTTATTTGTTGTTACATGTTAGCCCTGTTTCTGAGTGAGGATATTATCATTCCGAGTTTTTCCATTCGACCTTTCAAAAAACATTCATACTTTCATATATCACCTGATGGGTATTGGGATTACCTTCCTTGCAATTAGAAGGTGACTCCTAGTGCTAACACCGCCCATTCTCTTAAATATCCAAAACGATAACCATAAACCTCAAATATCAGATTTCGGGATTTCGTAGATCTAACGGTTATACATATCAAATCTCCCAATGTCCCGACATGCGAAATAGCAAAGTCAGGTTAAGTTTAATCATGATCATCGAAACACTAAGCAACGATTATCACTATTTTAATGCATCACTCTTTCACGATTCGGGATTCACGCCTTGAGAGACCTTTGAGTGTCTTATGTACAAAGTTGTGAAAGTGACTTAAGATAAACCTGGTTAATTACAAGACTAATTATAATTAACGTTAGTTAGTTATCGCGACTCAACGGATTTACCTTAGAACGACACCTTTGTAATCCCGATACACGAGGTCACGATATTTATAAACTAATCACGATTTGTTAAGAAATTAAGTCTGATCAAAGTCAATTAACTAAATCACAATATCGCAAATTTGGGGTTCATGGCCCAAGACTAAAAATAATATCGTCTGAGACTGCGAATGTCGAGAAAGGATTAACAACTAATTGTGATTAATTAAATGATTAAATTGGATTAATTAATATCTTAAACAACTTTAAACCTATGGAGCTTATGGGTAACAAATTAATGTTTCTATGATCATCCCAAGTAATAAAATATCGAACATTTATGGCATTTATAAGAAAATTAGGAAAATGATTGAAAGTAAGATCCTTCTTTATTCCCAAATCTTTCGAATTAAACGTTGTGTCAGCAAGAACCCTCACAGACTCAAGTATTCTGAACAAAATAATTTCCGTCATTATTTGAATTTCATTCTAGTTTCACAGAGCCATTTTAGTGAGACAACCACTATTTTTATTTTCATCCTTTGTAATAGGAAATATATCTTGAGATTTTATATTATGGCTCCACGGAAAATGCCCAAAACAGCTGGTGAAAGTTTAGGTCAGAATTTAGATATTATTTATGATATCTCGCCTAGAAACATCGATAGAGATTTTCAACATCTTACAATATGAGCTGATAAACTACTGAGATGACTCGAGCGACAATGAGAAAGATGACTTGTATATCAAATACAAAGTGGTCGCTCAGTCGAAATTGCAAAAGGTAGCAACAAGGCCACAGATTTTCTCCTATTATGATATGGTTAAATGGGCGATGGACCACGTAGATGTCCCGACTAGGACAATATTTAATGCGCAGAAGGTGGTTGTTGGTACATTTAGGCCGGAGCATCTGCATGCGATGTAAAAATTGTCCCCCACACCCAATTTTACTTACAATGTCTAATTCTTAAAGGGTTGCAAAAAGAAAGAGTGTGAGCAATTTGGAAAAGTCTTATCCAACCTAATCAAAGACTGGTGTTCATGCCTTGAAAATTTCAAGGTAGACACTCATGGTATATACACAATCCCTTCTTTACAACCACAATTTATGTATGTAGCGATGATGGTATGAAGGATTTATGGGAGAGAGAATACTGTGCATTTCTTGCTACCATGGGTACTTCTTATTGACACAGTAGCAGAGGGGTACTCTTTCAAATGGGCTAAATTATTGTCAGACAGTCTGGCCAGCCAAGTTACAGAATATCAAGCACAAAGGGCGAGAAGGAAAGCAACTTCATTTTTCATGTCTACGTACATTATGGATGACGTTTGCTTCATGACACATTTTCCATTAATAAGCTGGAGCTCAAATCCAAATAACTTAGAACCTATTCATGTGTACCACTCCAAACTCTGGGAAGATAAGGCCAAGGATTTCATCTATGAGATTTTCAACTGTGTAATGGTACCAATGCATGTCGTTATCTACGACCATCCACCTTCCAGGATTTCATACAAAGTCATGACAAACTTAAACAACGTGGCAGACTGGTACCTCGAAGAGCATTTCTCGTATATTAGGGTTTTTGGCTGCTATGGTCCCCCTTATGCCCTGCCACTATTCTTACCAAAAAAGCTAGTATGTCGAGAAATCGCCAAGCAAACTGTGCTCGACAGGATAAGAAAAGAACTCAAAGGAGTTTAGAAAAAGGTATGGTTGTATTTTCCCATACACATTGGTAGATATTCTTTATTAGATTTCGACCATGCCAAAGAAGAGGCCATCATCTTGGAGGAAATGAAACCAACAGACATTGAGTTTAAGAAACACGATCCTCATAGGGTCGTGGGTAACCATATGGCAAGTTGTGGTCTAAAAATATATCAGCATGAAGATTCCTCCCATGACGAAATGTTCCGAGGAGCGAGATCCTACTCGGAGGTCTTAAGTCGAGTTCGAGATCTACTGACCGGAGAGATGGCCGATTTCTACAAATTCCAAGAACACCGGAGAAGTGGCCTTCCCGAAGTTTTGCAAAGAAAAAACTCAAAACCTCTAGGTACATAGCAAATAGAAGCCCAAGGTTCAACGGATACAAATCCTGGCAAACAAAAAATTCAGGAGAACACATTGGAAACTGAGACCTCAAAATAGGAAACCGAGATTCCAAGCCGAGAGGAAAAACTCCCAGAGACAGATACACCAGTTAAACAGGTCATGGACCAAGCAGAGACCCCTTCAAAAGGGGTAGGAGACACACCCTTGTCTCCATCAAATGAAATGACCACAGATGTTATCATGAAACATGCATCCAAAGAAATTAGGAGTCCCATTCCATATGACATGCCCTTACAATTTACAAAGGGGAACCCCAATGCATGGATAATATCTAAAGAGGATTTAACACCTATCTCTATAGAAGAATTTCCTCTTTGCGATTTCTTTTTTAGCAAGAAAAGGAAGGTCATGTTGAAGCGAGAATCCTACCAAAAAGCAGGTGTAGCAGCTAAAAAGTACAGAATATTAACAGATGGAGAAGCCTTACAAGAAGAAGAATTTGCCTATGAGATAGCAGGAACATTCGGGGCTTATTCAATGGGCAACCAATATTCAGTTGGAACCTTGAAGGAACAATTAAAACAAAGGGACCTGTTGATTAGCAAATTACAGGCTCAGATAGCAGTTGTAGAGGCGAACGCCAAGAATGAGGCATACAAAGACTTTGAACAAAACAGGGCAGCTGACCAACAGGAAATCGAAGAACTCAGATCTAGTCTTGA
Organism: Picea glauca; assembly: GCA_000966675.3. Classification (NCBI taxonomy): domain Eukaryota; kingdom Viridiplantae; phylum Streptophyta; class Pinopsida; order Pinales; family Pinaceae; genus Picea; species Picea glauca. The sequence goes on from JZKD02S0134684.1 coordinate 19,867, forward strand.
GCAAATGCAATAGTCGGCTCAGACAAGTCAAACACAGGCAAGTCAATAGGAGGAGTTAATAAAACAGTTGCAATCTAAATTAAATTCTGTTGAGAGCCAGGTCATAGATATAAAGGTATTTCGAGCTCAAGCCATAGAAATACAAAAGAAGATAGAAGCAGCCGAACAGATTCTACTTACTAAAGTAGAAATCATTCAGGAACATTTTCAGTTGATAGATCAAGCCTTAGACAAAATTACCTTAAGAGAAAGAGAAGCTAAGGTGGCTCGAAGTACTTTCCAAGAGGTTATTATAGCAACGATGAAAGAGGAAATGGTCATCACTTCCAGGTTATCCATTTGAGAACAAACCAGAGAAAACATCATGTTAAAAGCATGGGAACACAATCTATCATAGAACAGAAAAATGGCTAAAGAGGTGAGAGACTCTTGTGAAGAAACATTTGCCCTAATAAATAAAAAATTGCTAGATCTCGATAAGGAGAATAACTATGGAATGTTGGGCAAGATTAACATAGTTAAACATCTGCTAGATATCAAGGAAAATGTGAAAAGGAACCAAGTTGAACTATCTCAGATAAAGCAAGTCGATATTGTCCAAATAGACAAATGGTTGATAAAACCAAACCTACAGTTATTGTCTATCATTTTAGAAGACAGGAAAATAGGAGAAACACTGCCACAAGGAGGATCAAAATCCCTTTAAGATAAATAAAAAATAATGTTGACCAATAAGTCCAAAGAAAAAAAACAAATGAGAACGACAATATCTGTATCCATTATAACACAAACCTTACAAGAACAAATATTTCAGTCTCTGTGACAAAATTAACAGGTGGATGGATGAGCTAACTTAGACAGTATACAGCGAATTTACACAATCCAGCAACCACATGTGCAGATGGATCGAAACGTGCATGATGCTCCTTTTTTCTTCTTTTCTCTTTTTTCCAGGTCTGGAAATCACTCGAAGCCAAATCTAAAAGAGACCTATAATCCCTTGTATATAATCTATACAAGTTATTTCTTACATATCCGTGCCAATCATGATGCTACCCAATGAGGTGCACAACGTCTATGACTCTATGTATCTATATCTGAGCAAAAATAATACCAAATAAAAGCAAGAATGAATGCTTAGTTTTCATTCCCACGCTCTAGACATGTCAGCACCCAGGAATAGTAAAAGTAATTCTGCAATTTACAGAACCAGGCCCTTTGTTACGGCTAGTGATACCATGGGCAGATAAATATCAGTCAGGCGCTTATCACTTTGGATCTGTAGAGAATCTTCTTTCTCTTTGACGAATTGTTCTCAACGGTTAGCACCACGTTCCCTGGCTCTCCAATTTTAAACGAGGGACGGACAGATTCTTCAATGGGGGAATTTCTTCCGCTTGTGAATGATCACAGTATAACTGGCTTCTGCGCTTGGAACAAACTTTGCCTAGAAACCTCAGTAATAAATGTGTGCCTAAAATTGTTGAAAGGAAGAGGGAGGGTCAATCAAGCGTAGCTCGGGACAGACCGTAAAAAAACGGGAGCTCAAGTGGACACCTGGCCGATTGTTAATGCTCCTCTACAGACATCCACAGACAACGAAAGTCGGTGGAGATCGGTCCCCTAAAAGAACGCCTTCCGCGTAATTAACTTGAAGGCCAAGGAATTGATTCTAATTTGGCCAGGTTTTAATGGACCATTGTTTTGCTTGCAAGTGAAGCAATTGACCTTAAGCCAAGTTTGAATGGGCCATCGTTTAGCTTGCAAGTGAAGCAATTGACCTTGAGCCAAGTTTGAATGGACCATCAGTTATGCCGTCGGCCAATGAGTCTAAATTGAAAAATTAATTGATGTACACAATAAAGAGAATGAGTCTAAATTGAAAAATTAATTGATGTACACAATAAAGAGAAGCAGGCCTCACCTATTTTTAATTAAATTGATGGGCACGTAAGGGTCACCCCGCTATTCTTTATTTGACCGCCTTTACGTAAAATACAGATCTCTTTAACACAAGGGACCAGAAATGAAATTTCCGTGCTCTTTCGTCAGATTCGACTTTCATCCATATCGCTGAATGAATGGTGACAGGTGACCGATGGTCGACTACTTATTCAATCAAAATAATGGCAACTTGTCAACCAACTCCGAGGGACTCGGCAGCGGTACTTCTGTAACTTCGAGTGGACGGTGTCATCTCCAATTCCTGCGCAGCGAAATGCCTGAAAAGAAATTAGGCTGCCATGGTCGATACAAGAGAGAACATCCATGGCGGAAGAAATTAAAGAAAAAGAAATCGTATCGCCGATAGCAGGTTGAGAGAGCCGAGTTAGAGTGAAGTTTTCGTCAATAATGGTGAGTACTTATACAATAAGTTTCCGCATATAAAGCATTTGGGCCGATTTGGTGCAGATGTTAGTATTTATTCTAGAGAAGTAAGAAGTAAAAGGTCAATCGAGATTTTCTGTATATCTATTTCTACATATACGGTTACATTTCTGTTCTTTTTATGGTATGAATCCAAGACTGTGTGGCATATGGCGGATGACTGAGCTCATCCTACAGTTTCTAGATAAACTGCGACTTATCTCATAATTATTATTTTTAATGTTTTCTGCAACTTCATTCAAACTTTTATACATACATCAATCATGATAAAAAGCCTGTTAGAGTGATACATCTGACTTGTTCATGACTCATCCGTGCACTTCACTAGGTTGTTCAGTTATGGGGGAGCAGATCCATTGATGTGGAACTTGGAAGTGGAAGCAATAATTAATTATAGCATGTTAGAGTTTAATATGGAAAGCACTAACAATCTGTATTTATTAGGGTTTAAGGTCAATATAATAGTATTTATTTAAAACTTCTAAAACTTCACATGTTGAGAAAGTAAACCGATGTCCCTATCTTTATTCTACATGGTTCGATGGTTAGTAAGAAAAGCAAACGATAACCCTATCCTCACTCTGCATGGTTTGGTTTAGTTGAATATGTGGCCAAAAATAATTCGTTGCATGATAATGACATTTTTTATATCAATATCCATTTTCCATCTGTGAAGGCTAACTCTATCCAATCACATTATCGAGTATGGTTTCCTTTATCTTTATAACATTATATTCCAATAGGTAATCAAAAGTTTGAGAAATATTTAATAATTGTGCATTCCATAAGGAAAAAGATACTTTTCAAATTTCTTATTTTTATTATTAGCATTTATATGTAATGATTATTGAAAATGAGATTAATATTTTCAATATATTGTATGTTTTTATTATTTTAGAATTTTTGTTGGTTGAAGTATATAAAATATTTGTTCAAATTTTAGATTTATTAAGTATTTATAAGAATTTTGAGTTAAGATATATCTACATTAATATGTTTGATGGGATTTATTAAATGATGATGATGATGATGATGATGATGATTAACTCCACTAAGACCCAATTGGTCTATGGGACCTTAAGAGGGTAAGTGATTATTTGTGATTCTTTAGAATTACCTTAAGAGGGTAAGTGATTATTTGTGATTCTTTAAAAACATTAAGAGAAGCTTTCGAGGATCACCATACTTTTGTTGAGTTAAGAGGTTAGGAAGGTTGGTAGTGTGATAAATATTTTGAAAATGAGATCTAATACGGGTATAGGCTAGACAATCTAAGAGAAAGTATGTTTCATCTTCAACCTTCTTAGTGTCACAAAGGTGACACACTCTTTCATTCCATGGCGTTTTAGTAATTGACTAACGCCCGGTTTCACTATGGATCTCGTGAGAATTTGTTCTTATCTTAGCAATGCTTATTTTTTTCTTTACACTTGGCAAAACATATAGATAATTTTGATATTCTAGATTAGGGTTGATTGCATCTTTATAATACCTTAATTTTATTTTTTCCTCTAATTCGTTATCACACCACATTTTCTCCTTAAATTTTGATTTGACGTTTTTTTTAATAGTATCTGTATTCTGCAAAATGGTTTTTTCCATGATTCCCCAATAGTTTAGCCAAGACCGGGCGCCTTTATGCCATCCTCGCTTGAGTCGATGGTGGTTATGACTTGATTTTGAAGCAATTTTTGGTAGCCT
>JZKD02S0134695.1:0-23955 GCA_000966675.3 Picea glauca
AGGAAGAAGATCCTGCTCCTAAGAAAGGTAATCATCATGCTCTTGTTGCAATTAATTCCTCATCTGATTCATGGATTATAGATTCTGGTGCAACCCATCATATGACAACAAAAGAGAAAGTTTTCTCTTCCTTGAGTCCATGCTCAAGAACCCCTATTCTCATGCGGGATGATACTCCAGTAGCAGTAGCAGGAGAAGGAAGAGTGGAACTCCACAATGGCAGTTTTGAAAATTTTTTACATGTTCCAAAGCTTTCTATGAATCTTCTCTCAGTTTATCAGATCGCTCAGAAAGGTAAAAAGGTTGAATTTACATCAGATTCAGTTTCAGTAATTGACATGCATGACAATTCCATCATTGCAATTGGTGAGGTGGATAACAAGTCAAGGTTGTATAAATTCACTAAGTTTTCTGACGATGACTCCTCTATTCTACTTACACATAAGGATAGTACTTTTCATGCACCTCCAGTGCAACATGCATATACTCTTGTTCTTCCATCATTTTTAGACATCAGAGATTATTCCATACACTTTGATTTTGTACATGGAAATAAGCACGTAGTACATCTAAATAAGAAGCTAGCGTCGAAGCTTCAGTAGATGCCCAAGAAGGCACATATCACACTTCAGGAAGTAGGAAACCTTACAGGGAATCCATTGGATTTGAGGAGGACTCGATCTCAGCATGACGAGCCTTCTCATGTATTTTCAGCTTCAGAACCCGTGATGCCCATGCATTGCTATATTGTTCATTCTACTAATCCACAGAACTACAATAGGGTTGTGGGAAATCCATTATGGCAAGAAGCCATGCAGAAGGAGTATGACTCACTCCTACAGAACCAGACTTGGAATCTGGTTCCACATCCACCAGAATGGAATATTTTCAGGTGCATATGGGTCCACAGGATCAAGAAGTACAAGGCCCGACAGGTTGCCAAAGGATTTCATCAGATCCATAAATATTTCTACATCTTCATGAATACTTTCAATGAGTAGAAGTTTTAGACTTTGCGGGATCGTCTTGCAGTGAAGAACACAGTTGCCTAACAATTGTCATTTTCTTCTTTTGATACATTATCTTTTGAGGGGGGGTTTTGTTCCCATGTTTTTTTCCCTCTTTCCTCACTTTTATTCAGTGTTCATTAGTTGCATTGTACATGAGTACCTAAAATGGCCTAGTAGTCGGGACTCATTTTTACACCATAGTGATGTTCATGGGGGGTGTTGGAGAAATTTCTATTTTCGACACACTAGTTTAGTGGGAGTAACACTAGTTCATTGGGAGTTAACTGACTAGTTCTATTTTTAGACTTTCTATTTTTACCATCACTATTATGCATGCATGCATTCCTAAGGAAATCTAACTGCTTGATTGCTTTTCTTAATTATGGAATTATTTTCCCTATATATGAGTGTATTCCACTCATTCATTGTATCATATTGATCATGATCTATGTATCAATAATCATCTCATTGGAGTAGTGTGAATATATTTTCTCATTCTTCCATATTGAATCTCTCTTCCTTTTCTTGATAAGCTTTGTTTTTGCATGCTTTAGCTAGATCTCCTATGCAGTTTTTCATGAAACACTTAAACTTATTTCGCCACTCTTTTTTCTTACAAGTACCAAGTTAACTACCCATTTCGAGAATCTTAAAGAAATGATAATCTTAGCTTCAAACAATTTATTTACCTCCTTTTCGATTAGCGATAGTAACAAGGGATTTATCTGTCTCAGCTGTTGTTTGAAAGGATTTTGGTCTTCTTTAAGAGGGATAACATGTTGGATTACTTTGGTGTCATACACCTTTAAATCATCATAGCTCCACGCGAAAATGTCAGGGAAATCCTTCATGAGCTTGGCGTAGTCCTGCTTGACATCTAGACTGAGTATTTTCGATAATTTGATTACTTTTAGGTTCTCCTCAATCTCGATGTTGCAGTCTTTGACATCCTCATCATTTGCAATGATCTTGGGATTTTTGGCCACATCATTTTTGTCGAACAAATTTTCCAGTGAAACTAACCCCTTTGGGATGATGTTATTTTTTAGTTTTACTATGTCCCTTCCCGCTATCTAGTTCTGGAATGGGTCTTCATCACTACATGCATCTTCCCTCCCATATTTTTCGTAGTAACATTCATCGTCAATGTTTGTATCAACAAAATCATCACTCATTTGGAGAAACCTCTCCACCTTCTTGTCGTCTTCAAACACCTGCCATAATTTGATATTATCAGGAACTGTTGGCCTGTGTTTGACTTCAATCTTGTATTTTTTTGTTTCAGAATATGGGGATTTTAAAAGCCGAGGCCGAGGTGGCTAACACATCAATGATCTAATTTTTCTCCCTTGGGATAGCAGATAGGTCATACTCTGAAAATTATTCGAGGAGGTCCAACGCCAAGTTTCTGTACGATCTCAACAAGGGGTGTTTTGTATAGTATACGCCTTTAACTTGTTTTATGACCATCTCGGAGTCTCTGCACACTACTATCCTCTTTGCACCTATGTGTGGTGAGAAGAAAACACAGGAAGTAACTCGAAGCACCATTGCGGATGAATTCATAATTAACTTTAAGAGGAAATTTTTTTGTCTAAATGGCACGAACAAGGGGCGTTGAGCAACGAATCTACATATTCAAAATTTTGTTTCGATTTAGAAAAAAAAGGATACGAGTAAAGAAAATAGGAAGTACATATGCAAAGAAGGGAAAACAATACATCCAACTGCTACAATTAGAATCTTTTAATCAAAGTTACGGGACTTTTGCATTAAGTTTTGCTTGAATTCAAATTACATACAATAGCTATTGTCTATACCAATTTTTCCAACCAACCTGGCTTACATCGAAAAGATAAAATATATAGGTGAGGGAACCACTTGGGCTACCCTGCCCTTCTAACTACAAATACATGTGGATAAATCATGACAGTTTGGAACCCTCCATGGGGATTCAGTTATCTGTCAGGTCTCGTCATGGGAGAGTGATGTGCTAATGCTTTCCTTTGATCAAATATCTGAATGGACCAGTGTTTGTTAGAGTCTCGCTATTTATTGTAATGACTTTGATTTCCATTGCATGCTCATTTGTTGGGGAAAATATGCACGGAAAGTGGATGCTGACTGTCATGGTCATTATAAAAAATGACAAAATTTCCTTAGGTCAATGTCTTCTTCAAAAATGTCAATATTTTCTTTCTGTTTATGGGTACAGGATGAACTCAGCTAATCTTGTTTCTTTTTCTCGCTAACGAGGACTATGCGGGCCATCTCCTCGACAACCTCACCTTCTCTGGAATATTTTGCATACTTTTCTTCGGACAACCACTATGCTTCACTCAGTTGTATGATCATATCCTACACCTCTATGAGCTATATTTTGATCCATGTCACATTCCCTTCATAACCTTGTGACACTGATGCTTCAATGATCTTTGTTTCTAGCTGTTGTCTCAGCTCCCTGTTTTCCTTGTACAGTTCAGCGATAGATAGTTTCGCCTGTTTCACCTACTGAGATGGTTCTTGATAATTTTTACCCATGACATCCATCATCCTATTTCTGATTCCACCTTCTCGGTTCGTACCTCTAATAGGTTCTAACCGAATGGCGTGCATAAGTAATCTTTCAAAAACTAAACTTGCGCGCAACTCGTTCTGGACTGGGGTTTCCCCAGGTTCTTTGTTCTTCCTTGGCCTTCCCCTCGTCTGAGGTATCTGTCATTGGGAAGTAAGAGCTTCTAATTCCATTCCTTCCTAGTCATGCCCTCCCATTTCAGGTTCCATGTGGTGTGATATCATTGTTTCTGCAGGTAAAGGGAAAATTCCCATTGGATCTTCGAGGATGCATGTTGTAAATGAGAACAAATCCCAATCCTTTTGGGGCTAGGGCCTGGCAATTCTGCTACTTCGCACACTCTTTATTATGTTTTGTGAGGTCCCCATAGCATGACCAATATTTATCCTACGTGTGGTGGATCCAACAAATGTGGAAAGCGAAAAATCCGGTCAACTTGAGCTCATGAGAAAGATTGAAAATAGTGCGTGGACCTTGTTTCACGAATAAAATGGGCACTAAGCATATGAAATTTATAACAGATAGGGAAGAAGGAGGAATTGCACCAAATAACAATGAATTCATGGTGACTGAATGTTTTGAATTGAATTGCATATTTTCTATGGCACATCCCCACATGTAAGGTACAAGCGATAAGGGATGCAAGGCATACATGATATGAACGTCGTGATTTTTCATCCCCTCGACCTTCATAATGAGTTGATAATATATTTTTCACTCGCCAACACAACTTCCATTAACTACTTGACTCGACCTGGGGAATGTAGAGACTACCTTTTAACAGGACCCGACTCTCTGAGAATAACCTACCCGTACGTTTCATGCATGTTTCAACTCTAACATCCCTTCCCACTTCCAAGGGCCAACCAGCCACTTGTTGACTTCGACCCCTTGACTATTACGTACCTAACTTTACATGTTTGGACACATGGATCATAAATCGACTAAAACCGACTCTAAATGTAAAGAAAAATGGCGACGCTAGCAGGATGCATGCACAGGTCRCCAATAAAGTCAACCAAGGGAAAGGGATCAAACATAAGAAGATGTAGACAACACCAAAAAATAATCCACTTATGAAGAACCAATGCATATAAATTAAGATAAATCCAAACCCTGGGACTAATGAACATGAGTGCACACCAAATCCATCACAACAGACTAGCACCACACCCATTGAAGTGGAAATCTCCTCACAATCTATTGTGCACAATGTGTTTCCTGATTAACATTGAGAAAAGGATATTGACATCAAAACTCTAGCACAAGTGCCAGGGTATACCCCTACACCATTCTCGAGCATCGTTAAGGTGTTCATGGCCAATTTGGATGTATAATAGATGTTGCATAGAGAGTCATCACAAAAATTAGATGAACTCTATAGTCAGCTGGACCTTGATCCAACAACTGAGCCCATTTCCCAAGAAAAAACAAGTCATAGAAAGAATGAAAAGAAAAACATCCCCATATAGCAGTACCCAAAGAAGATTTTTGTGATTCATCCTATTGGCCTTCACAACCATTGAGCCATCCACTATGGTAGAACCTCAACTATTATCCTATGTTGAGATGGAGTTGGTGTAGGTTCCTTTGCAGGACCTACAAACCTATATGGATGAGATCATGAATGAAATGGGGGACAAGCACTGTGTAGTCATCCAGTCCTATACATAACTACTGTAGAAGCATGAGCAATAACTTTTAGCAGATAGAGAAAATCAACACAAGCATGACCAAGAACTAATTTCCCACAAGGATATTGAGGCTGCACATAAGGAGATCAAAGAAATCCATGACATAGAAGTGCTTATGCAAGCCTCATTGATCATCGCAATGGAAAAATTGTATGTGCAAGTCCCAAACACAACTACAGACAATTGAAACCTCCTTGTGCCATGTAAACTTGGAAAATTTAAGGAGAGTGTCCATTAATTGCAAGAAGAGAACTTAGTGCTTCGCGAAAAGATAAAGTGCACTCCATAAATAGAAGAAAGGTGGTTGTAATAGAAAATTTCTATTGCAAAAAATGCACTATAGCAAGGATAGGAGAATGTAACATATTTCTTAGGGGTAGTCGACTATAGATTCAATCTTTGGACACACCTATATAATTCCCTTGATATACATACCATTGGCAATCATATCCATGCAAATGAAGCACAGTTCAAGAAAAATAAGCAGACACTACCCTCCTTACCACCAACAAAATGAAAAGATTCCATGATAGTAATTATCATCCAATTTTGGGAGACTGCGTCTGCCTACACTGAAAAACAAAATATTTCAAGCATAGTGCTCGATGCAATGGAAAAATCCCCATTGCACTACTACAAACTTGCATATTCCCAAGTAAAGGCATCCCCAATTGTACAACTAGGGGAGAAGATCAACCTACAATTCAAATGATGAAGGACCTGAAAGATATTTCTGATGAGATTGATGGCCAATTCAAAGAATTCATCGTAGACCTCATCAAGATTGTTTTGTCTATTTTGTCACTTGGGTGAGAAAAACAAGGGAACTTACAAGTCTAGTTGGGCCTGCTAGACAAGACAGAGGTTAGTGCATGAGTTAGACAATCCAAGAACATGAAATAAACAAGTAAATAAACTAAAAACAACTAAGGAAATAAAAATAGAATGCATAAGAAACTTTGAACCAAAATCAATCAACCAAATGACCAAGATTATGCCACCAATGGATAACTATATTAGTTGGCAAAACACCGTAGAGAAAGGAGGAATTATGGATCCTCTATTCCTCCTTGGGAGGGATCTTGAGTTCCCTAATGGAGACCTCTTCTTACAATGATAAAATAGAAAGAAAATGGTGAAGAAATCCAAGCCTATTCCCTCAAGAGGTGAGTGGAATGGCCTATTAGAATGTTTCTAGAATTCTCCAAGGAGAAAAGAGGATTCTCAAGGGAGGATTGAGGTAGCATAACAATACTATAGAAATATTAAATTCTTAGTGCACCCATGGTATCCATTTATAGCATATCTTCGTGGATTTATTCAATTGGTTCTTGGTGTGAACAAGGGGCCCTTTAGGGCATCCTTTGGTCCTTAACCATCCACCCATTCAGATTCAACTCAGATCTGAGGGTCAAATCAAGTTGGGAGCTGGTCTATAAGTGGTTGAGGGGCTGACAAGAACCATAAATGTGTCGTTCATAGGAGTGTGTGGATTTTCTCTTACACAATCACGCATATGGCTCATTGTGCGCTCTACGGGCTTCTTTGGCCCATACACTGTGCGCGCGCTTCCTTTAGTGATTCAACTCATGTCAATTTTTTCCCAATTGCATAGTTTTTGCCTCTTGGAAATGCATTTTTGGTGCTAAAGGTGAACTAATAGGTGTTTGGAACTGTTGTATTTTTGTAACCATTTGCATGCAATGTTGCGAACAAAATTTTAGTGATAACAGATGCCCCTTGATGTGTGAGGTTAGGAGCGTACCTATAGCCAAAATATGAGTACCATTGTAAGGAAGAGTGTTGATAGGAAATGCAAGAGCGATCCATCGGAGGGAGAGGGGAAACTATGGGAACCAAATATTTCTCAAGGAGAAAAAAAGGAAAATATGTATACAAACGAGGTGGTCATGCCCCATGCTCATGTCATCTAACTCAAAAATGTAAGACAGTAATTGAAGTTGTATGCTGATGTAGATGACTGCAACGCTCTCTGAGGCAGTTCGATAATGGTAGATGACAATTCAGATGGTGAAGATACTCTTAAAAGAGGTAAGGAAACCTATAAGAAGTGTCGATGACTTGTAGGAATTGATAGCCTAACAAATTCAAAGTTCTTTGGCTAGTATAAAACAACTGAAATAGTTGCATAGTAATACCCACCATAACATGAGATTTTTCTGAAGTCGAATGTTATGGGGGTCAATGACATCGAAGAGCAATGATGGTTCTCTCTGTGTCATCCTAGACTCGTCATTGTAAAGGTAATGCAAATCAAGATATTGTCGCCCTTTTAGAAACTGTGATGATGTCAATAGACGGATGATACGACTCCAAGAAGCAAAGGGCTTCATGAAATCTATGGAGATAAGATTAGGAACTGAGAGGGAACATGGACGAAGTCAAGATGTGGTGAGATGGAAGATGACCCTTGGTTGCGGGTATGTTTTAAGGATGATTGGAAACAGCTGTGAAACCGTATCTAGTGTCAGGGGGATGACTAGAAATGGGGTTAAGTTGTGCCAGAGGCATGACAAAGTGGAAAAACTTTGAGATCAGGGGTACATGGACTGTGGGATACTCGGGGTTTATGGACGATCTCGAATAGTGGATTCCCCAACCAAGGGAGACATGGGTTGATTTTCCAGAGTCTTTTTACAAGATAAGTAAATGATGGAAACAAAGTATTTTTACAATTACCAAATAAATAAAAAATAATTTGGGATGAGTCTACAGATATAGAAACAGGTGCCCCACTGCAAAATGGCTTGGTTTGTGAGGGCACAAGTTTTGTGGAGAACTGGTGGAGGGTGGGGGCCCCATGGGTGGGTTTTTGTATAAGGTAAATGAATGGAGGGAAATATGTGGATGGGAAAACTGATTGTGAATGAAATGGAGGGTAAATGATACTGCGGAGGTGTAGCCAAATTAGAGCCGAGATGAGATAACATGGGAATCCATTGGGAAATCTAGAAAAATGATGAGAAGGCATATGTGGATTATTCTCAGAAATACGTTAGACTATTGGGGCTCCCATCCCTAGGGGGTGAAATAAAAATGAGTTTCAAAGTGCCAAGGGGGACTATGAATGGGACAACTCATGTGGGGAAGAGTGCTACTGGGTGACAGTACCAAAATGTAGCAGAGGTGACAATATTGTAGAGCCGGATGTTGGGACCCTAAAGGTGAATGTTGGAGGGTGTGACTGGGAGATGCAATTGATATACAACGGGAATTATTACATGCCAGTGTCGATCATATACCTGAAGGGGTTGTGCTGATTTGTGATGACCAATTACCCGCACACATTAAAACCAAAAACCTAACATGAACAATATATGAAGGTAAAGAAAATATAACATTTATTTGATAATTTTGAACATGAGCATGCATATCTGGATGTGATGTGAGAAAAATGCTCCCCCAGGGACGAGTACATATGGTGACCTAGGGAATGTGACTTTGTATGTGGCAGCACCCTGATCCCATGGCTGAAGATGGATTGAAAAATAGAGATTCTGAGCTCCTGTAACTGAGTGTGGAAGTTTGGAAAAAGGGACTATATATGGATGTGGGGCCCACAATGCCACCTCATTTGTACCAACTCCTATAGTGAATTGACAAGAGTATTTGGAGGATTTTCAGATATTACGGGAGTTAGAGCTCACCAATCCAAGATTTGTGAGAGTCAGGTTAGTGGTCCCATCCTCCTGCATAGTAGATAGTTTCTTTTGTTGGGTAGGGGTTGTACAGATGGTAGTACTAGGGTATTTTGTAGGGGTGGGCCCACTAATTCACGGGGGAAGGAAATATATCCGTGCTGAGATGCGTAGGTATAATTCCATCTCTCGCACATGATGTGTGGTTGTGTTGGACTCAGCTGCACATGGGGGCGTGTAGGTAGGAAAAAAAGGTGCTCACGGGATGCACACTTGTTGGAATTATAGTTGTGCACTATGTGGAGCTGTTTCTCAGACAATTGGGCATCAATACACAACTGTGTAGAGAAAAGGTGCGCATGGGTGCACACCCATGGGGGTGATAGTTGCGTATTTTTGTGCAACTATTTCTCTGACAGCTACACATTGATGTACAAGTGTGCAAATAACCGACGTGCATATGTGGACGCCTGTGGGGGTGAAAGTCATGCATTGGAGGTGAAGCTAAGCGGTTTTGAAAGTTTGAATTTTTTGAATATTGTTGATAAAGGATGAGTTTTAACCAAGGGTTTCTATGTAAATGCAGGTGATCAGTTTATCATGACAGTCCACTGGAGGGAGTGAGACTGGGAGTGCCTCTAGGAGGTGGTGAGAGAGGAGTCGGGCGTTCGAAGACTCTTGGCAATATGTGGGCTGCTCAAGTTCTTCAACTACCCATTGATACGGTTGTAGGAGTACCTACTTTAGTATATGATATCGATGTGGATCACTAATTTGTAGTGCTTCATTGTGTGGGGGAAACAACTAATAGTCTCAACTGTTGAGGATATGTATTTTCTGACGGGACTCCCTTTTCGGGGAATGGCCCTTCCTGCTGACCCCCAGTTGCCAGGGGATGTGCGGTTGATATACTTGGCACATGATTATTGTACGGGGCCAAACCCGATGTCAGGTTCAGTTTTCCATATTGATTCCATGGATGCGCTCTTGAATTAGTGCATAGTGACGATGATTGTGAGGATCTATGGATCCTTAGCTACTCAGCGTATGAGTGGTGGTCAACTGAGGATTATGCAGAGGGTCCTAGATGGGGACATTTTTGCCCGGGGCTTGATGCTACATGACAAGATGATAGGGCATATTCACTGGTGTCGGACCACCGAATCTGGTGACTTTGCGTTTGGATATATCCTGGTGGCATGGTTTCTGGAGAGGGTGCCCATGTTGCACCCTAGGGTTTTCCTACCAGTTGTAGGGCCGTAGGAGCTGTGACTGGTGCAGTGTGCTCAGATTTTGGCCTGATATGGAGGGAATGAGGGTGGACACTGTTTTACAACCACATTAGCACATGTGTGGTGTAACATGCCACATATCATACTTAGATTCCCATGTGGTGGGATAGACTTTTGGCATGGTCTGGACATGCAGTTTCTTCCTGGAGAGGCCTGGGACCATAGAGGTATGTGGTTGTATTTATGTTTTTTGATTTTGATAGTGTAGAATATGTTTATATGTATATGGATATTGACTCTATCTTTGTTTTTGTTTTTGCAGATTTGGGGCCTTGAGGCTGAGTGGTGGAGATGGTGGGAGAGTCGGCTTGCCAAGGGCCAGTGAGACCACTTGGGTAGAGTCGCAGGTAAGAGAGAAAAGTGAGAGGGATGATGTTGATGAGAGGCTAGTAGATAAGCCAAGGGATGGTCACAGACGTTGGTTCAATAATCCAGGTGTGGGGCCATCGCATGCTCCACAGGTAGAGGCCGACGGGGGGAGAGATGATCTCTGACACTGGTTGGAGGTTTTGTTTCAGGGTGTACTAGAGGATATGTGGTCGCACATCTAGGACGAGAGAGTATTGGAGCAGTGTGTGGTTGGTCCGGCTGAGTGGAGGACCCTGATCTGCAGAGTAGCTGTAGCGGGGGAAATGATGACTGGTCAATTGTCCCCTGGACCTTGAGGACCCCTAGCTGGTGGGGCACCTCCAGTTGACAAAGGACCTGGTGGGGGAGATCAGGGGGCACCATGAGTTTTGGTTATGTATTTTTGTATTTATATAGGCCTGCAAGCCCATTTTGTACAGGGTAGTTTGACACCCATTTTGTATAGGGTAGGGGGTACCCATTTTGTACCTATAGGGGTGAGGGGACTCACTTTCCTACGGGTGATGTACATGTTGTACTTTTTTGTAAACATTAATGGCACTTTGATTGATATACATATATGGATATACAATTTTGGGATCTCTGTGATGTTTACATGTGTTGATATTTTGTGATGTTTTATGATGTCTAATCTATATTTTGTGACCGATGTTTGATAATTTATGTATATGTAATGATGTCTTGATGTGATAAATGCCAATATAACACTAGGTTAGCCATGCTATCTTCTATTTGATTAAATTGTCATCAAATATGTGTAAATGTAATTGAATCAAAATTTTGAGATAAGAATCTAACTTGCAGGTAGTTTCGGAAGAGGCAAGGATCGTGGACACGGTATACATTGTTGAGCTGCAGTACTACAAGTTGGGAATCTAATAAAATGATAAGGTGACGAATGTGGTGATCGTTGGCCTCGACGAGGAGACCAATGACGGTGGCATATTATGCTTGGTTGTTGGTGGTTGAGCCCAAACATATGTCGTTGGAGTGGAGCAGTTCATGTGAGGGGGTGTAGAGGGATCAAGTGGTCAAAGTGAGATTATGTGTCCAACGGCTAGCTCCGTTAGTGTAACTGATGTGGTAGGCTGATGGAGGAGGCATTTGTTAATAACAAAAATGGTATATTAGACATGAGGTGTGGAGGGAACAAAAGAAGACTAAAAACTCTACAAATGTGTACAAAGAAAAAGCCTACTGTAGAATGACTACGCTCAGGCGTAAAAATTCTTTAAGTACAACCCATTGACCGTTTCTTTGAGAGGATATCCTTTTGAATAGGCCAGGATGTATGCACCTTTAGTGAGGCAGTGTTGGAAAATGCAGGTTCCATGCCATAATGACTCGAATTTCCCATGACCGAGAGTATCGTGAGGAATATCATAAGCTAGTACAAGATCTCCTTCATAAATGAGTGAAGATTGACATGGCGGTCAAAGGTGGCCTTAGATTGTTTCTTATATGCCTCATTTTTCTGTAAGGAAGACCAGCGATCTTCATCCAATGACTCTAAGTTTAGCAAGAGCTGCTCCATTAGAGAAGTGTCAGGTAATATCTCAATGGTGGTGTGTAACATGAGAATTTCGCACTTAATGGGGAGGGTGGCTTCGATCCCATGGACGAGATGAAATGGCGTAAAACCAATGGATGTTTTGATTGCTGTGCGATAGGCCCATAATGTTGAAACGAGCATATGATGTCAGTTGGTCTTATGTTTGTTGACAGTGCATTGCAACATGATTTTGAGCACTTTGTTAACAACCTCGACCTGTCCATTAGACTGAGGGTAGTATGGGGAGGAAAACTCATGGGAGAAGACTAACCTTGAGGAGATTTTGATGAAGATATCATTCTTAAAGTTTTTACCATGATCGGATACTAATTGTAGTGGAATGACAAAATGGGTAATGAAATGGTTGACGAAAAAATGTCTTGTTTTGTCAGCGATATTGTTGAAGGTAGGCATATCTTCGACCCATTTGGTAAAGTAATCTATTGCCATGACGATGTACTTGTGTCCATTACTATATGGAGGGTTGCAAGTCATGAAGTCTATGCCCCATTTGTAGAAGGGCCTGACAGTGATGACTGGATGTCGAAGAGTGGGTGGCACTTGTGCTTTGTTTTCATAAAGCTGGCATTTGTCATATCACTTGACAGCATGGATGTAGTCATGAAACAATGTGGGCCATAAGTATCCTTCTTGAATGATTTTTTGGGTGGTGGACATACTTGAGAGGTGGTCACCACACATGCCTCTATGGATATCATTCAAGACTCTGTCTGCTTTGTTGATGGTCAAACATCGGTGGAGTATGGTGTTGACCCCACATCGATACAAGACACCAACAATAAGGAGATATTGAGGGGCCTGATGACAAATGAGTCGACGATCATCTTGAGAGAGATGAGACCCAAAATTTTATGTTTGAATGTAGATGAGAAGGTCGCCATACTAGGGGTCATCTAAGGGGATGTAGAAGAGGTGTTCATCGGGGAAATCAATATTGATGGGTGAACCTTTAGCATCTAAGGGAAACTTCGTGATGAGTTTGGAGAGAACAAGTGATTTCTTGCTTTTGGGATTTGTAAACTCTAGGTCGTATTCCTGAAGGATGATGATCCATCGGGAAAATTTTCCATTAATCTGTCATCAACTAAGCAAGTACTTCATGGGGTTGGAATCTTCCATGACTTTGGTAGTGCGAAGCAAGATATAATGACGCAATTTTTAGACTGCGAGGACAATTGTGAGGGGGAGTTTCTCCTCATGATTTATTTTTATGGGTGGTCCTAAAATATTTTTACTGATGTAGTAAATAAAATGCTCGCAACCATCATCCCCTAGTTGGACGAGAACTCCTGGTACTGAGACGACTGAGGCTGATAAGTAGAGGATGTAATCACGATCATAGTCAGGAGGACTAATCAAAGACGCATTAGATAACACCTCTTTTAAATCATCAAAATTTGTTTGTTCATGTTCATCCCATCGAAATGGGATATCATGACGTAGTAAGAGAAGAAAACCATGCGCGCGAGTGGCGTAATCTGGGACAAAGCCTCGTAAAAAGTTAGCTTTTCCTTGTAGGCTCTACAGTTGGCATAAATTCCTAGGTGGTGGAATTTTTGTGATATCTTGGATCTTGAAGGGGTCCACTATGATGTTGTGTTAGGAGACTATGAACCCAAGGAGGCATTGGACGGTGACACAAAATACACACTTGAGGGGGTTCAAGCAGATATTGTACTATCGACATCATTGAAAGACAACTCGTAAGTCATATAAATGTTGAGTTCATTTCTTGGATCAACTAGTGAGGTCATCCAAGTAAGTGAGGATGATACGAGCAAGATCATGGAAAACATAAGTCATGGCCCATTGGAATGTAGCACCCGCGTTTTTGAGTCAAAAAGGCATGACACGATAAGAAAAAGTACCCCATCGGGTGGTAAATGCGGTTTTATACTAATCCATTGCATGGATTTGGATTTGATTATAGCCAGAGAACCCATCCATGAAGGATAAGGCCTCATGGCAGACACAGTCATTGATAATCTGGTCAATGAAAGGGGTTGGGAAGTTGTCTTTGGGATAAGTATGGTTGATATCCCAAAAGTTGATGCAGACGCAAATAGTTCCATGTTTTTGTTAACGGGGACGGGGTTAGAGACCCATGAGGTATATGCAATGGGGTAGATGAACCCTGCAATGCGTAACTTGTAAATTTTGACTTTGATAGCCGTGAATTTTGATGGGTGAAGTGGGTGTTGCTTTTGATGTACTGGAGCGACATCGGGCCATGTGTTGATGCGATGTTCGGCTATAGAAGGATCGAGGTTGGGAATCTATGTATATGACCAGGAAAAAGTATCTTGGTATTCCTGAAAGAGATCTTTGTAAGTTGTGAGTTCCTTAGGGGAGAATGCGGCGCCAATGGTGATGTCCTCTAGGATTCTTAGTTTGATTGAAATGTTGATTTTGACAGTGGGGGAAATATTGGCCATGTTTCCTTCTTCAAAAGAATCGGGGGCAGGGATAGGGTTGTTGAACCTGTCTATATGCCTTGATGGAATAAAATCCTTGGTTTCGATTGCACATATGGAGGCTTGGCTTTGAGGGTCAAAGGCTTCCTATGAGAGAAAAAATGCTATGTGATGGAGCGCATTCCGTGGGCAATCGAGGGTAGTGAGTTCCTACATGATATCTTCGTTGTAGTGAAAAATGCGAGAATATAGGGGATCTGGGGGGGGGGGGGGTAACAGGGGTGATTGTCACTTTTTGATTGTTTTCAAGTGGTGAAGACGTAGAGGGGGTATCAAAACTATGGTGTGATGGATCGCTTGACATAAACCAAATGTCCAGACACTGTGGGTTGTAAATTGTGGTCAGGGGTAATATTTTCGGGGGGAAATGAACTGGAGAATTGGGAGGATTTGGGGGAACATCCTCAGATAGTCTATCCATGAACCATGGAGGGATGGGAAGTGACTCAGGTTCAGGGGAGGTGATGTGAATAGTATCTAGAGAAGGGATAGGGGGAATCCCTTGCATCATAGGAGGTGAGGTGGTCATAGGATCTTGAATAAGGGTTATTTGAAGACTCTTGCATTCAATGATCAAAGGAAATTGGTACATGAAATGAGAAAGTGAGTCACAAAGAGAGAAAGGGTAACTCTTTTGTTCGAAGATTTAGGTCGAGACATAATGTATTTCGGTGACATGGGTACCCGAAGGTGTTGGTGGATAGGGATGTTGCTGAAAGGTTTGGCGTACTATCATCAGCATCTATCAAAACTAAGGTAGAGCTGGGCAACGATGAGTATAGTTTCCATACTATGAACAGATGACACATGCAAATTTGGTTCGTAGACCTTTATTTCCTATAGTAGGGGATGTTGTGGTTGTACTAGGTGTGCTTGGTGTAGCGACGAGCGATGTGGTTTCTCTAGGGAGTTGGATCTAATTGCATAACTCAAGAAGAGAAGAACATATATTAGTGGGGTGTCTCTCTCTTTCGCATAGTGCGCAAAGAGGTTGAACTCGAGAAGGAAGTGGAGCGATGGGATGTTTCTTCTTTCGTCTACCCCCAGCCGTAGAATTGGTGCCAAAAAGTGGGGGTGAGGGTGGTGTGGCCGGAGTTAGTACTAGAATCTACATCAGGATTCCCTCTAACTAAAGAGGGAGGGATGGTTGAGGAACCATCTCAGGAGGGTTAAGATACCATACAAGAATGGTGAGCACCATGTTCATAAGGGTAAGCATTGCAGCTACCTGAAATGATTATACACCCAGTGGGGGGTAGAAGAAGGGGATTTGAGTGATGTCTTGGGGAATTGTCTCCCAAACTAGGATTTTCCCCTGGGGGAGGGTGAAATCAGGGATAAGTGGTGTAGTATGGTTCTCAAGTAACCCCAAGGTAAAATTTCTTCAATTGGTGGGACATCGAGGGGTGGATAAGCCTCAGTGGTAGGAATGGTATCTATAGTTTCGGTCCCATTAGAAGATATGACACACACATGTGCTGAAGGGTGTATGAGGGGTGGTGCTCCATGGTATGCCCCCAATAAAGATGGGTCTTTGAAAATTCTTGGGCCCATATCCATGAGTAGATACACATCAGAACTAGTGCGGACAAGAGGCAGGATGTTACCAATGTTGGTGGAGTGGTTAGGCTCATAATGTGAAACTTGGTCGATGGTGATGAATTTCCTGTTGTGGGGGAACATCATCGTTCAAAACACAGAAGATGCTACTACCTTCATAGCAGACATGTAGCTACATCCAAACAAGATGTTGTAATCGAGCAGGGTGTCGATAACCTCAATGTCGATAAGGATGGTTTTTCCCCCAAGTTCCACGTGGACATTTTGAAAGATCCTTTCAAGGGAGGATGGTCGACCATCATAATCTCTTAAAGTGATGGTAGATGGTACTATATCAGGAGAGACAAGTTTTTTCCATACCATTTTGTACATGATTCATGTGGATGCACCTTCATCAATGACACATCGATGAACCGTGATGTTCTAAATCTTGACTAGTATTTGGAAAGCTACCAAAGAGGGGAGACGAGGTTCCCCACTATCTAGGTGAAATGTGATGAGTCTAGTATCAGCTGGGTTGACTGCCCCCAAGGTGGAAATAAAGTATTTCCATTGATTTGGGAAGGTTTGGATCACCTCCAATACCGACATGGCTACAAGAGATTGCAACAATTCAACGAACAAACTATAATTGTGTGTCGCCCTAGCCTGAGGGTTGTTGGCATTCCGTCATAATGAGATGTGAGGGATATAGATGGGGGGTTCAATTTTAGGGCATGGGATCATCAAGGGTTTTCTAGATGTAGCTGGAGATGCTTCTGAAGTGATGGGGTTAGAGTTAGGGGGTGCACTGTATTGACGATTGCGTGTTTGCAAAAAAAAATTCTTCTTTGCTAGTTAGGAGGAGATTGCGATCTGTTGGATTTCCAGGGTTTTAAAGTTGTCCCATTTGTGGTGGGGAAGGATGTACATCCTATTGGGTATTCATCACACCTTGGTGTGGAATAAGTTTTTGAAACATAGCCAGGGGTGGTTGTTGCAAATACTGTTGTGGGGCTTGTTGAGGGGTAGGTGGTGCTAGAGGATGTGGCGCGTTCAGGGAGTCTTTCATTCATTTGAAGTCAGAAATTTTGGGGACATAGTGAGTATAATGACCATGCTCACCGCAAAGAGCATAAGGGAATTTTGTCCAGAGGTTGTTGTTGTTGTTCCTCCCTTGGTTTTTTATGTTATTTTCCCCTTGGGGGTTTTGGTTACCCTGATTCTGGTTGCCCCTAGCAGGTTGGTTTTGTTGGGGTTTATTTCCTCCTGGTCCTAGGTTATTATTGTTTCCGTTTTTCCCTTTATTTTTGGAATTATTCGTCTAATGGACCGGATTTTCCATATTCAAATTTTCAAAAGTATGAAATCATTGAATGGGAGAGGGATGAACAAAGTTAACACCGACGTGTGGTTGTCCCTGTGGAGGAGAAATTCTTTGGGGAGGACTAGGAAATGGATAATATAGATTATGTTGCGGTAATTATTTGTAGGGTGCAGAGGAAGGAGAAGCACTTTCGCTTGTGCCCAGGTTATATGCTGAGGTAAAGGGGGAACCTGAACTTAGTTGAGAAGTTGGGCGCATGATGGGTGTCAGCAAGGTTCCACTCATGAGTGGAGGGGGAGCAAAAAGATATGGTTGCTGGTAAAGGGGAGGAGGGTAATACGATGGACCTACATATATCGACAGATATTAGGGTGTGAAGTACATAGGTGGTGGTTGGATGTATGGGTTGTGGTGTGTTGTGGTACCAATCAATCCATCTGTTGCATGAGACATCCTAGGTTTGTCCTATTTGAATAGTATGAGTCTCGATGCATCAGGTATTACCATGTATAAGTAACTTGATTGAGCATAAATGAGGTCGTATTGTTGAGCCTTGTTGATGGCTTCCTCTTTGGTTTGGGGGAAGGTGGATGCCACATCTTTGGCAAGGATAGAGATGAGTGATTTGAGAAACCAATCGAGACATTATTCTTTGGTGGTTTCTTCTTTACATAAACTATGTTGTTGACGCCATTCATGAATGTGGTCAGAAATATGTGTATATGGGGTTCATTTTCACTCAGAGAGGAGTTCTAGACCAGTGTTGTGATGAACTAGTAGTTGAAAAAAAGCCAATAATGCTTTGGCCAAGGATTCAAAAGTCACGTGGGACCCTGATTTTTAGTCCACATACCATTTGGCTGATGGAATAGTGAGTGTGCATTGAAATAACCTTAAGAGAAGATGGAGTCATCCATGATGCTATTTGAAGAGCACCATAAGTGGAAGGTCATGACATGGTTGGTGGGATATTCCCCCAATTTTACTTCAAATTTGGGAATGTTTGAAGGTAGTTTGGTAGGCATATTGGGCCATGTGGGGTGATGAAATATAGGGTCATTCATGAGTTTACTCAAATCAGGAATGTTGAGGGATGCGAAATATGGCATGGGGGGTGGCGGTGGAGGATTAGTTCAAGCCATGGTGTGAGAAGGTAGTGGACCTGGCCCTTGAGGGGGGTTTGGTGGGGTTGTACTTCTCAATTGAGAAGAAGTTTTCCCCTTGCCTCCTTGTGAAAGAGGTTTAGTGGATGGATGGCCTTGGGAAGTGGACCCAAGTAAGGTGGAACCAAGCAAAGATGATCCCAAAATAGTGGCACTCATAGGGGTGTGATAAGGTTGATCCAGTTAGTTGACGAGACTAGGAACTCCTCCTAAAATAGGAGGGAGATTCTGCAAGCATCTCGAACGACGAGGATTTTGTGGGTCCCCTATGATGTCTGACTAGCAAAGTGAATGTGTGAAAATGGTGATGAAAGCAATAAATGAACAAGAGACTTGTATAATTTGGACCTTCACAATATATCTCACAATTGCATGTAATCAAATGAGCATCATACATAAATCAACTAAACAAAAGCATACATGTGGGTAGGTGGATTTTGTTCACGTGGGAGAACAAAGAAAACAAATTATTGTATCCTAAAAATACGTATCGTCCTTCCTCTCAAATAACACTGGACCTTCTAAGAGCACTCAACATTGGGGTCTGAAGCCACTGGAAGAGGAAATAGTGAAGGATGAAACAATTAGTTATAATGAGGGGTAGAGGGTGCATATCCAAAAAGAGTTGGCGATGTTTCCCAATAGCCACACAAAATCTGATCAAGGTGCAATTGCAACCCACAATTTCCATCTGGGTAGATGTCCTAAATTTGGCCACTAGGTACCTTGGTCAAAGTGCGACATTTAGATTTTTGGCCTCAGAAATGGGTCACGGGATGGATCCCTTCCAAGACTTGGGTGACTCAAGGGGGGACGCATAGAACAACCAGACCTCGGCCTTCAACACTTCAGTGGTATCTCCCTACCTTATGGTGTTAGGAACACTTGACTTGGAGGATTTAAAAGTTCCCTATTTGTCAACATCTAATGTTTGAAAAATGTGAGAATCAGATAATGGGGGGTTATTTGGATGCCTACCCACGATATCCTACCTAGACTAAAAAAATTCTTTTGGCACCTCCTATGGAGAAAAACTTAGTGTTTTTTTTGAAAAAAATTAGATGTGGTGGGTTGAGATATTGAGGGTGTGAACCAATCTCGTTTGAATTAAGTGGGTGTGGATAATTTCTTCAAGAAATAGTGGGACATTTTAGAATTCTTTTTGTGAAGACCTACTTCAACCTCCACAATTCAAGATGAAATTATGTGAGTGAGGAGTGACTTTGTGTGTGAGAAAGTGATAAAATGTGCCAAATTTTAATATGTTAGGTGTAACTTTGCAACATGTGGACTTCTTGTGGTCCTTACAAATCTTGGTTACTTATCTTACTATATGTCATTGGTACAACCTTGCGGAATTTTAAAATCCCTAAAGAACTAGCATGTGGACATATGGGTCCTTACCAATCCTTTAAACTCCTTAATGTTGTTTACACTAAGAAAACTTCGAAAAACTATCCTAGATTGCAAGCATGTGTGCATGTATGGGCCCGTTACTTTGATCTTTAAACTCTCCTAGTGATGTAAACTAAGAAAGTAATTTCAAAAACTATCCTAATTTTGAAACATGTGGGAATGTATGGACCCTTACAATTTTAAGATAATTTCAAAAATAAACTAAGAGGAGCCGTAGGGGGGATTTATCCTATCCTAAATATTTTGTTAAGAGATATTAAATGCCCCCTTAATCACCTTTCTTATTCTCAATATCGCTCTATGGTGCGAGAGAAGAGCATACTCAATGATCAAAGTTTGATTTCTGGTCCCAATGCAAGTGTTTTTATATGTGATAGCAAAGAATCTCAACTTAGCTTTTACAATCAAAACAAGCCCTCCATGTGGAAACCAAAGCAAAAGAGGAGAAATATGGTTCTTTTTACCTCCTAAGTGCCTATGTTTGACTAACCTTTCAAGTGGGAAAGGAATCTAGGTGGAGTGCATTTAAAAATTGCATGAATGCACAGAACAAAGAGGCCTTTTGGACACACAATGCACTGAGTGTGCACTCGTGGGATGAAATACCCGTGCACGTTCTGATATGTGTTGGGGGGGGGGATTTAAGTGAAATTCTCCTCCTCCAACTCCAAACTTGGAAGACAAATGGGTCAAAAAGAAGTGCTCTAAAATCCCAAATAGGGAGGAAATTGATATATCTTCCCCAATATGGTCCCTAATATATTGTGTTTGTTTCTTCACTTGGGTGAGCAAAACAAGGGCACTTACAAGTCTAGTTGGGCCTTCTAGATAAGATAGATGTTATTGCATGAGTTAGACAATCCAATCATATGAAATAAACAAGTAAATAAACTAAAAACAACTAAGGAAATAAAACTAGAATGCATAAGAAACTTTGAACCAAAATCAATCAACCAAATGACCAAGATTATGCCACTAATGGATAACTATATTAGTTGGAAAAACACTGTAGAGAAAGGAGGACTTATGGATCCCCTCTTCCTCCTTTGGAGGGATCTTGATTTCTCTAATGGAGAGCTCTTATTACAATGATAAAATAGAAAGAAAATGGTGAAGAAATCCAAGCCTATTCCCTCAAGAGGTGAGTGGAATGGCCTATTGGAATGTTGCTAGAATTCTCCAAGGAGAAAATAGGATTATCAAGGGAGGATTGAGGTAGCATAACATCACTATAGAAATCTTAAATTCTTAGTGCTCCCATGGCCTCCATTTATAGCATGTCTTCAAGGCTTTATTAAATTGGTTCTTGGTGTGAACAAGGGTCCCTTTAAGTCACCCTTCGCTCCTTGACCAGCCCCCCATTCGGATTCAACTCAGATCTTAGGGTCAAATCAAGTTGGGAGCTGGTCCATAAGTGGTTGAGCGACCGACAAGAACCGCAAATGCATCGTTCATAGGATTGCATGGATTTTCTCGTACACAATCGCGCATATGGCGCATTGTGTGCTCTACGAGATTCTTTGGCCCGTGCACTGTGCACGTGCTTCCTTTAGTGATTCAGGGCATGTCAATTTTTTCCCATTTGTATAGTTTTTTCCTCTTGGAAATGCATTTTTGGTGCTGCAGGTGAACTAATAGTTGTTTGGAACTGTTTTATTTTTGTAACCATTTGCATGCAATGTTGCGGATGAAATTTCAGTGCTAACAAAGATGGTGCTATCAATATCCTCTATCAAGCTGTAATCAATGTTATTGGCTTAAGGAAAAGCAAGCTAATAGTGATGGGGGCATGTTGGCACCTTAAGTTTTTGTATACTTCATGTGATCCATAAGTCAACACTATATGTATGCCCAAGAAAATGCATCGCACAACGCCAACCTTTAGTGTCTACACCAACCAAGGATATATTGCATGCACCAACATGTTTTGTACTATGTGCAAGGACTTAAAGATATTGCATATATGTCGAATCCCCGAAGATATTTAGTAATTATTGTGACCATTTTTGTAACAACCCGACTGGTCATGGTCGAGGTTGAGGGTAAGATGGAAAGTTTGTTATGATTTTCACGCTCCAATAGAATTAACAAGGATGCATGTGGTTATGTAAGGTTGGGTTTTTCTCACTAGAATGTTGGTATTATATACTATTTTACATTCTTTGAGTCAACCTCATGAGGATAGAATCCCCTAACATTTTTTAAGAGGTGGTACTCCTATATTTAAATAACATATAAGAATATAAAGAATGTTTGAGAAGAACCGGAATTATTTGAAATAAATATTCAGATGTAAAGAATACCTGAGAAAGGACCAGGTATCTTATACAAAAATAAATATTTATAATACTTTATAGGACCATAAATCAAAATAATGTGCAGTGAGATAAGACGACATTTCCATCACAATATTCAACAAAATAAAACAAAAGACTCAAATAAGGGAAATAAGAAAGTATGGACCACATATGGTAGAGAAATTCAAATGATCATTTCATTAGGAACAAATATGATTATTATAGACATACATTTGAAATCTCATGCTTAAAATCGAGGTCTTGAGATTACAATAATTTTTTGTCCCAAATTTGTTCTTTAGGAACCTCAAAAAATAATATGTTTCTTTAAAGTAAAAAATTATGTATTGAAATACAAATAAAGATTGTGTTTGTCCTTCAAAGAGGACTGGGATGGGGCTCTAGTATACCATGAAACAAAATACCTAGAACACACAAGAAAAATAGTCAAGAATCAGCCTCGAGTTTCACATATTGCTGGGAAATATGGAAATTGATTGTAGAAGAAGGAAAACAAAGAAAATAATAGGGTTTCTACTTGACTCACTATGATGGAAATTGTTCTCATCCTTTACTTTTTTTCTTGTGCCTATTTTACAAATGTTTGTTATGATGGAGGTGGCATAAGTACTGCAACTATTTCTTATTGATCTAGCTCAGTGATTTTGATTAGGGATTTTCTTAGTCACTCTTCTATGTATTCCCTCATCGGGGCCACCGTGATCTCATGTTTGGTATTTATTTCGATTAGCTCATTCTTCATCTCTCTTAGGTCCATGCCTAATTGGTGTAGCATGTCCTCTACCTCATCATTTATGTTGATGTATCTGACTAGACAGTTTTCAATTTATTCCTTGGAGAATTCTATTAAATCAATGAACTCACTCACCCATGCAACTTTTAATACATCAAGTTTTAATACCTCTTTTATTCTTCACATCATCTAACTCATTTATCATTTCTCTTAAGATTTTTATTTTTTTCAACCAACAAGCATTAATTTGTTTCATCTAGATATTATAAGGAAAGTTTTTTTATCTTCTTTGGATATCACATAAAATTGAAACTTTAACTGAAAATGTACCCACGATGTCTTTGTAAAAACCTTCATCATTTTCTGGATCTTTTTGAAGATATTCTTTGAAATGTGTAATCCTTGTTGAAATATTGGTGGACCTTTGTGCAAGATCCCATATTTCTTGGATCAAATTTATTCTTTTTTTGAATCCCATCTCCAATGTACTTTCTTACTTCTAATAGCAGACTAGATGAACCTTTCCACTTGTTGCTTCTTTCTAGAATATCCTCTAAGATTAGTGTTGGTTGAACTGTGCTTAATGGCCCAAAAAACAATGGTATTGGAATTGTAGTTGCCTCTAATTCCTTTGTTTTTTCCTTTAAAATTAATTTTTCCTTTTCAATGTTACCAAAAAATTCCTTCATTGCTTACCTAGTTGCTTCATGAAATTGTACAATATTTGATGTTGGAGCCCCATGGAAATCAATTTCCAATTTCCATTTCTCAAACATTTTCTTGATTTTCCCATTTACTTTTTCAATTAACAAA
>JZKD02S0134750.1:0-10792 GCA_000966675.3 Picea glauca
GCATGAAAAAATTATTGAAAAAGGGGCAACAAGATGTAATTGCACAACTATGTTGATGTAGACCCCCCTTCTCTCCTAAATATTTTGTGACCTCCCAGTCAAGGATCTTAAATTTGTTGAGATTTATTAGCTCTTTCAGACTTTCAATGGCCCTAGAACACTTTACATGGGTCCCTTTTTCTCTTTATCGACAGGTCCTGTGGAACCCGCAGTTCCATTCCTTAGCAATTCCTCAACCTCGAGGTTTCTGGGTACTAGCTCCTTTCCACTCGTCCACCTCCTTCACACAAACTCGAGCTATGGTCTGGGAATAAGCCTCCTAATGCTTCACAACTTTGGGTTTTGGCTGCCTTGCATGCAACTGGTCTCTTTCTACACGAACTCTAAACCAAAAAAATTACTTAGAACTAGATCTACACTTCACGCCCCCTCCAATAACCAACGGTGGTGATCTCTTTTATCTTCATGACTTCATGATTTTTGGATTCTTGAATCCTCAATTCTCTGAATCCTACGATCCGTGAATCCCCGATGTAACCCATTGCTAACGACCGTGTAATTTTTCCTAGATCCGATGGCCTGGGATGATCTCACATCCTCTGAATGGATCTACGGTCCAGATGGGATTTGGGTTATGTAACTTCGTAATATTGTATTCCTTCTCAAACTGAAACTTTAGAACATGTGAATTCCAAATAACTTCAAGGTGTAACCTCCTCGTGCCTTTTTGAGATCTAACAATTGTTTGTGATCCCGATTCCTTCCGAAGGGATCTCAATCATCACTTTGAAACTCTCAACATATTTCTACCTTCCTGTTGATTCTTGGTTTCTTTTTCTCCTAATATTGAATCTGAGGCACTCCTTGCAAACTCAGAATCTATGACGAAATTCAAAATTAGTAATTTATTCCAAATAAATCTCTCTAGCACTCCTTGCTCTTCATAGTCTCATTCTCGACACTTAGTAGATTCTTGTCCCTGTGCACTACTTGTAACACTCAGCCTAAGCTTCATGTTATCTCTTTTGAGTGTCACTTATCGAACCCTTTGACTCCTCAGAGGGATACTTTGACACTTGGTAAAACTTTGAATCTATGCACTCCTTGCAACAGATTCTTACGAAATACTTAGCTTCTTGCAGACGATTGTGCACACCTTGCAACTGTCTCTTTGCACTCCTTGAAAATGGAAGTTTCACACTATATCTTCTGAGCTTATAAGTTGAAACAAACTCTTTCACTCCTTGCAGCATATTCCTACACAAGACTTAAGTTCTTGCGGATGACTGCGCACACCTTGCAGCAGACACTTTGCATTCCTTACAAAGGGAAAGTTTCACGCTATCTCTTTTGAGCTTCTGAGTAGAAACAGACTCTGTCAATGCACTCCTTGTGGAATGTATTCACACCTTGCATGAAATCAACGAAGATCACAATCGAAACTTATCTAAAAACTTCATAGTTTCATATACTCAACAACATAACTCATTCATTCATGAAAACAAAATAACAAGGAATTGTAAATAGTAGCAACACCATGCATTGGATCAATTTTCCTCTATTATATTCATTTAAATGTAAATGGCTACAACTATGATAAAAAAAGAACTAAAAACTCAGAAACAACTAAATCACAACAATCTCCTACTAATTTGCAATAGCCTCATTCAGGCATACAAAACCTCTATTTATCTCAGAGGGTTATTAGGGTTCCCTTTGACTACTCATCTACTTGAGAAAAAAACTAAATTCTACTTAATTTCTGTTACATTAAAGTCTAGGAGTGAAACTCCCAAACCATTCATTATTATTCAACTCCCAATCGTTTTATCTTCTTCAGTTTTCGATCATGTAAAAAAATGATTTGTAGGAAACGCCAACGGTTAATATTTTGAAATTATTCAAAGGTGCACTAAGGTGCTGAGTTGTCTCTCCATGCGTGCTTGTTGACGATGATCCTGCATCATACTCCCCTAGAAAAAAAATCATGGACTATTGTCCATGAGCTCTTGCATTAACTTCCCATGCTTCTGGATATCAAATTTGTTTTCCCAACTGGCATCTTCTATCGGGTGTCCCTTTCACTTAACCAAATATTCAAAATAGGTCTTCCCCCTGGTCTTCTTTCCAATCCTTTGATCAATGATCTTCTCCATCTACGGATTGTTTGCTACATGAATTTAATTTTCCCACTGAATCTCTTTATAATCTTTTGTTTCTCCTGCTCCATGTTCCCTGTAATGATACAGGTCTGATATGTTGAATATGGGTGATATGCCTACATCATCTAAAAACTCAATCTCATAGGAATTTGCATCAAACTTCTTTAAGATCTTACATGGTCCTATTTTCTTCATCTTCAACTTGTTATATGTTCCCTTAGGGAACCTTTCTTTCTTCATATGTGCCAGAACCTGATCTCCTACTTCAAATTGAAGCTCTATGTGATGCTGATCAACTCTGCACTTGTACTCTTGGCTAGAATTCTGGAACTTTTCTCTGGTTTGACTATGGAGATTTTGCATTTCTGCAAAAAAATATTTTTCTCCAATGCTTCTGATCTCACTCTATTCCAAGTCTCTCAGCTCAGATACTCCTCTTGGTTGCATTCCATATAGTATTTGGAATGGGCTCTTTCGAGTGCTCCTGTTTGGTGAGTTATTGTATGTAAATTCTGCTTGTGGTAGAATCTGATCCCACTGACTATGATGCTTAGTGACCAAACTCCTCAATAAGTTTCCCAAAATTTTGTTCACCCCCTCAGTATGTCCATCTCTCTGAGGGTGATAAGTTGAGATGAAGGACAAATATGTCCCCAAATTCATCCATAGTGTTCTCCAGAAATGACCAATGAACTTGGTATCTTTGTCTGAGATAATACTTTTGGGTAATCCATGAAGTCGAACAACTTCCTTGAAAAATAAATTTTCAACATGTGTTGCATCACTAGTTTTCTGGCATGGGATAAAGTGTGCCATCTTTGAAAATCTATCCACCACCACAAATATGGAATCACATACCCTTTGTGTTCTCACAGTCCCAATACAAAATACATGCTTATTGCATCCCAAGGCCTCTCTGGTATTGGAAATGGTTCATACAATCCAATGTTCTTTCATTTACCTTTTGCATGTTGGGAGATCCTACATCTGTTCACAAACTTTATCACTTTTGTTATCATACCTGGCCAATAGTTTGAACTTCTCAAATGTGCAAATGTTTTATCATGGCCGAAATGTCCAACAAATCCTCCACTGCTTTTCCTTCAAAAGGTTATCCCTCATTGATCATTTTGGTATGCACAATTGATTTCCCTTGAACAACAATCCCTCTTGAATCATATACTCTTTCCATTGGCTCATGTATCTCAGCACATGATTTTCACATGCTTTGTATGCTTCCTTGAAATCTAGATCATCGCAATACATATCCTTAAGGTGTTCAAACCCCAACACCTTGACCGAAAATTCCTACAGAATCGAACATCTCCTACTTAATGCATCAACAACTTTATTAGAATTTCTAGAAATATGTTTTATGACAAAAGTAAAATTCTGCATAAAATCAATCCACTTTGCATGTCTCTGATTCAATTTTTCCTGTTTGGTTATGAATTGTAAAGCATGGTTATCGCTATACAAGAAAAATTCCTTTGGAACAAGGTAGTGCCTCCATTTCTTCAAGTCTTGAATTATGGAATAAAATTATTTATCATATGTGGAGTACTTTCTCTTAGTCGCATTCAGCTTCTCACTAAAATATGCAACTAGTTTATTATCCTGGCTCAAGACTGCTCCAATTGCAACTCCACTTGCATCACATCTCACTTGAATGTCTTTCCAAAATTTGGTAAGACCATAATTGGTCATTATGTTATCTTCTCCTTTAATATATTGAATCTCCTCTTGGCCTCCTCTGTTCATTTCAAAGACTTGTGCCTCTTATTCATTGTATCCATCATTGGTGCACAAATTCCACTGAAATTTTTGATGAACTTCCTATAGAAACTTGTTAATCCATGGAAGCTTCTCACTTCAAATATATTCATTGATGATGACCATTCTTTGATTTCTTTCACCTTCTCTCGATCCATATTCAATTCATTTGAAGAGATCACAAAACCCAAGTAAATGAGTTATGTCTTCATAAAAGAGGACTTCTTCAAATTTATCAACAACTTCTCCTGTTGTAGTCTCCTCATCACTAATGTCAGATGTCTCAAATGCTCCTTTTTAGTCTTGCTAAAGACCAATATATCATCCAGATATAAAACCACAATATTAACAATGAAATATTTTAGTATTTCATTCATCAACCTCATAAAAGTTCTTGGGCCATTCTTTAAGCCAAATGGCATAACACGCCACTCATACAACCCTTTATTTGTCTTAAAGGTTGTTTTCTACTCATCACCTTCTCTCATCCTTATCTGGTGATATCCACTTTTCAAATCTATCTTAGAAAAGAAATTTTCTCCACTTAAACAATGCATTAAGTCATCCATTCTTGGCAAAGGAAATCTATACCTGATGGTGATCTTGTTTATGGCTCTCAAGTCTGTACACATTCTCCATCCTCTATCTTTCTTTGGACTCAACACAGTTGGTACTACACATGGACTCAATCTTTCTATGACCAAACCCTTGTCTAACAAATCCCGGACTTGGTTATTTACCTACTCATTCTCTCAAGGTGTCAATCTGTATGATGCTTTGTTTGGAAAAATTGCTCCTAGTATCAAATCAATATGATGGTTAATGCTTATGATGGGTGGCAATGAGTTGGGAAACTCATCCACTGCTATGTCAGCAAAATTATCCAACAAATCCTAAACGTCTTCAGGAAAATCATCCATCAAAGTAATTGTAAGGACAAATCTGTGTTTCCTCACCACAAAAAACTACATCTCATGTTCCTTCTTGACATATCTCAGGAGTTCCTTCCCACTCATGAGAAGTATGGTTGTACTGGATTCTTCTTTTACTTTCTTCTCCTCTATTGGAAACAACATGTGTGTCCTACCATTCTTCTCCAAGGTGTATGTATTTTTTTTCCCATCATGAATGACATTTTTGTCAAACTTACATGGTCTTCCCAAAAAAACATGACATACATCCATGGGAATCACATCGCACAAAATTTCATCTCTATATCCTCCTATCTTAAATTCGACAAGGCATTGTTTAGTGACCATTACCTAGTGTCCTTTCTACAACCATGAGACTTTAT
The DNA here is from genome assembly GCA_000966675.3 of Picea glauca. NCBI lineage: Eukaryota > Viridiplantae > Streptophyta > Pinopsida > Pinales > Pinaceae > Picea > Picea glauca. Next base: position 5,230 of record JZKD02S0134750.1, read on the forward strand.
ATGGCTTTGGATGTGCAATTGTCTCCAGCTCCAATTTCTCCACCATCTCTAAGGATACTAAATTATCAGTTCTCCCACTGTCAATTATCACCTTGCATACTTTGTATTTAGTCTTGCAAGTTGTCCTGAATAGAATGTTTCTCTACACCAACTTTTCAATTTATGGCTCTAGTTTTAAGACAAACTTCCTCACAATCAGGGATGTTCCATCCTTTGCACCTTCTTCTTCAATACTCCTTTTCTATGCTTCCAAAATGTGAGATTCACCTCCTCCTTCATTCTTTTTCTTGAGACATTCCCAAGACATGTTTCCTGTATTTCCACAGGCATAACATCTCACCTCTCCTTCTCTTCTTCTTCCTCTTCCTCTAGAAGAACTTCTTCCACCAATTTTTCTTCCTCAGGAACTTCCTCCTCTTTCTCCATGAATGTGTGGTTTATCAGTATCATATTTGGTTTTATGTGCCTTATCATGGGAAACTTCCTTGCCTTTGTTTGGGATTCTACCTCTACCTCAGTGGATTGGTTTTCTCACCAACTTCTCTTCTACTTTCAGTGCAATCTGATAAGCATCCTCTACTATCCTCCTTGACACCATGTTGATCTCATCCTAGATTTCATATATGAAACCATTTATATATCTAGAAACATTTTCTTCATATTTGGTGCAGACCCCCGAACCCTCAAGCCCAAGGTCCAAGCAGGATCATTCTAATTCTTCCCCTTAAGTATGATTGAATCTTCGGTTTCTCCACAGGGAATCCCGCACACACTCGACGGTGTATCCACAGGTCCTTTTTTAGTATGCTCTGCATGATCAACCACAAAGCACCACTCAAGTCTCCCGATCTCAGTAAGATCGTGCCCTTCACTGAACCGGGACTTCGGGTTTCACGATTTTGCAATCCCTTTTGTCGAGAGTTCCTGTCTCTACAACTTACAAAACCCAAAATTCCAAATTCCGATGTGTTCAACAAAGATTGGCTTCCCAATGGACTTTTCAATTCATCGGGGTTTTGGACTTTGTGGTTTTGTGAATCCAGATGCAAGGCTCCCATCTCTTCGACCTTTGAACCCCGAAATAGTCAACAAGGTTTGAATTTGCCTATTGATGAAGACACGCCACATGTCCACTCAAATGTGTTCTATATCTAACATAGACTCTCACCACCTTCCCCTCTTCTCAGCTTTTGGGACTTGAACATGCCTTCGACTACTTTTCCCCTACCACTTTGAAATACCGAATTCTGAAATGATCTGATGGCTCCACTATCATGATCAATGGTCCACGTTGAGTCTTACCTCCCGAAGGGGTGGATTCATCCAACACCTAACCTCCTCATAGCTTCACTAAATCCCATGGTCCTCACAACTTCGCAAGCTCTCCTTGGAGAATTCTGGCTGCTTGTTTCCTCCTTGAAGAATTCTATGAATTTAACCAATGTTTCTCATCTGAACTTGGCTTCTGCAAAGCGACTTCGCTCTGTCTCCCTTTTAACACTTCAAAGACACTAAATCTCATTTTCTTTTGCTTGAAAACTTGAGTCTCAAAGGGACTCCTACATGCACCCCTTGTGGCAATCTATCAAATACTTCTCAGTACTTGATCTCTTCGACTTTGTGCACTCCTTGCAACATAAATCCTTCAGTCCTTCCCTTAGTTGATAATTCCTAAGACTTCCAATAGCATGCGCACTCATTGCACAACCTTTGTGCTTCTCCTGCACTTCTGCTAGAATGAGAACAACGATATCCCTCCTGAGCTTTCTGAGATAAAACTCAAAACTTCATCGACGCACACCTTGAGGATGCTTCACTACACTCCTTGCAGGAACTCCTCTCACTCAGGAAGAGAAACAATTGAAATTCATTCTCTCTCTCTCTCTCAGAATTCAAACATTCAACATAAATTCATACATTCAACACAGTATCAAAGAAAATGCATAACAGAGAGAATAAAACAACTGTAATAATACCATTCACCATGTATAAACAAAAAACATCATAACACCATGAAATCTTATTCAAAGCTTCATTCATTAATTCAAAGCTCATGTACATGGACTTCTCCTCTACATCTTTCTGCTACAACTCTCTTCTTCTGTGCTATGCTAATGATACCACTCTACAATGATACAATGGTGAGGGTGTCTATATCCGTTTTCCCTCCTACTTTCTAAACTGTCTAATCCATTAATTCAAACCTACCTACTTTCATTAACTAGGCTTAAATGCCTTAATACAATTGACAGATGAGAGCAATCGCTCATTATCTGTTTTCAATAGCCAGACATAAATTCAAATAGGCTTCTAGCTATTACATTTATATCCGCTCCCGTAAAATTTCAAAACATCTCAAAATGTGAAGAATGTGTGTTGTGCTTTCCAGTTGTCTTTCACCTCCATGCTCGCTTGACTGCTTACAATGCTCCTGCATCATACTCTCTCGCTTTAAATTTTTCATGAACTCTTGTTCATGAGCTCCTACATGATTTGTCTATGATTTTGAATTTATGCTTCATCTTCCCAACTGACATATTCAACTGGATGTCCCTTCCACTTGATCAAGTATTCAAAATACTCCTTCCTCATAGTCTTTTTGTTGACTCTCTTGTCAATTATGTTCTCTATCTGTGGATTTTTAGCTACAGGCATTTGTTTAGTCCATTGAATCTCTTTCTATTCATCCTCTGCTCTTGTTTCTTCAGCTTTGTAAGGGTACAAATCCACAATATTGAATATCGCTGAAATTTCGATCCCATCCGGTAATTCAATCTCATATGAATTTGCCCCAAATTTCTTCATGACCTTGCATGGTCCAATATTTTTCCTCTGTAACTTATTATATGTTCCCCTTGTGAACCTTTCCTTCCTCAAATGTGCAAGAATCATATAACCAACTTCAAATTGAATTTCTCACCTGTGTTGATCTTCTCTTCACTTATATTCTTGGCTCAAACTCTGCAATTGCTCCTTGACTCAGCTGTGAAGCTCCTTCATTGCTTCTGCAAAATGCTCTGCACTAGCACTCCTAAATTCACTTCATTCTGAATTTTTCAATTCAGAAACTCCCCTTGGCTGCATTCCATATACAATTTGGAATGGACTCTTCCCTGTGCTTCTATTGAGTGAGTCATTGTAAGAAAATTCCGCCTGTGGAAGAATGCAATCCCATTGACTGTGGTGTTCATTCACTAGGCTCCTCAACAAATCTCCCAATCTTCTGTTCACAACTTCTATCTATCCATCCATCTAAGGATGATACGCTGAGCTAAAAGAAAAACTTTTCCCCAACTTCTTCCATAAAGTCCTCCAGAAATGTTCTACAAACTTAGTATCCCGATCAGAAATGATACTCCTTGGCAAGCCGTGAAGTCTGATGACTTCCTTGAAAAACAGGTTCACAATATGAGTTGCGTCGCTAGTTTTCTGGAATGGTATGAAATGTGCCATCTTGGAAAATATATTGACTATGTAAAAGATTGAATCATAGCCTCTTTGCATTCTTGGCAGTCCCAATATGAAATCCATACTCACTATGTCCCACGACCTTTCTGGTATGGGTAACGGCTAGTATAACCCTGTGTTCTGCCTTTTCCCTTTTGTGTGCTGACAAATTCTGCATCTGTCCACAAATTTCTTGACATCTGTCCTCATCCCTGGCCAAAAATATGAGCCATTCAATTTTGATAATGTCTTATCATGACCAAAGTGTCCGATCAATCCTCCACTGTGTTTTTCTTTCAGCAGATTCTCCCTCATGGAGCATTTTGGAATACATAACTGATTGCCCCTGAATAATAATCCATCCTGGATCATATATTCAATCCATTAGGTTTTGTCTATGAGAATTGGATTCTCAAATGCCTCATACTATTCCTTAAAATATGGGTCATCTCTGTACATTTCTTTGAGGTTATCAAAACCCAAAGTTTTGATTCTGAATTCCTGCATAAGCAAACATTTCCTGCTCAAAGCATCAACAACTTTGTTACCATTCCAAAAACATGCTTAATTACAAAAGTAAAATTCTGCATGAATTCAACCCATTTAACATGTTTTTGGTTCAACTTCTCCTGTTGAGTCATGAATTGTAAAGCATGGTTATCACTATACAAAACAAACTCTTTAGGAACCAAATAGTGCCTCCATTTCTTCAGTGCTTGTATGAACTCATAGAATTCCTTGTCATATGTGGATTACTTAACCTTCACTTCATTCAGTTTCTCATGAAGTATGTGATTGGTCTGTCATCTTGGCTTAAGACCACTCCTATTGAAAATCCACTCACATCACACTTGACCTGAAATGTCTTGCTGAAATATGGCAAAACCAAAATTGGTTGCTCAGTGATCTTCTTCTTCAGCAGGTTGAAACTCTTCTCTGCTTCCTCTATCTAGTGAAAATATTTGTGTCTTTTCTTCACCGTATCCATCATTGGTGCGCTAATCCCACTGAAATTTCGTATGAATTTCTTGTAGAAACTAGCTAAACCATGGAAGCTTCGAACTTCAAACACATTGTTCGGTGATGGCCAATTCTTAATTGCATTCACCTTCTCTAGATCCATCTTCATCTCATTTGCAGAGATAACAAAACCCAAATAAATGAGTTCTGTCTTCATAAATGATGATTTCTTCATATTAATCAACAATTTCTCTTGTTGTAATCTCTTCATTACTATAGCTAAATGCTTTAAGTGCTATGCTTCTGTCTTGCTGAAAATTAATATGTCGTCAAGATATATGATGACGAATTTCCCTATGAAATCCTTCAGGACTTTGTTCATCAATCTCATGAAAGTACTGGGTGCATTTGTTAAACCAAATGGCATGAAAATACATTCATACATCCCCTCATTCATCTTGAATGTTGTCTTCCATTCATCACCTTCTCTCATGCGAATTTGATGATATCCGTTTTTCAAATCAATCTTTGAAAAAAATCTTGCTCCACTTAAGCAATCCATCAAATTGTCCATCCTTAGCAATGGAAATCTGTATCTGATGGTGATCTTACTGATTTACCATCATTCTGTACACATTCTCCACCCTCCATCTTTCTTTGGGCTGAGCAGTGTTGGAATAACGCATGGACTCAAGCTCTCTCTAATCAATCCTTTGTCCATTAAATCCTGGACCTGCCTCTTGACTTCCTCATTCTCCTACGGCGTCAACTTGTATGCTGCTTTGTTTGGTAAACTGGCTCTAGGTATAAGATCAATGTGATGACTTATACTCCTGATCGATGGCAATGAACGAGGTAGTTCATCCACTACTATATCAACGAACTCTTCTGACAACTTTTGGATTTCCTTTGGTAAATCATCCACTCTTGTACTAGTCAAAACAATTCTAGGATTCTTGACCACAATAAATTGTGTGTCTTCCTTCTTCTTAACCTCATTAATAAGTTCCTTCCCACTCATGAGAAGTACAACGTTGCTCACCTCTGGTTTCACTTCTTTGTCCTTAATTGGTAACAACATGTGAGTCCTACCATTCTTCTCCATGGTGTATGTGTTCTTTCTCCTATCATGAACTACATTCCTGTCATATTTCCA
>JZKD02S0134750.1:10802-32510 GCA_000966675.3 Picea glauca
CAAACATCCATGGGAATGACATCACACAATATTTCATCCTTATATCCTCCTATTTTAAATTCAACTAAACATTGTTTAGTGACATTTACCTGATGTCCTTTTTGTAGCCACAAAATTCTGTATGGGCTTGGATGTACGATAGTCTCCATCTCCAACTTTTCTACCATCTCTATAGATACGAGATTGTCTATGCTACCACTATCCACGATAACCTTGCATAATTTATCTTTTGTCTTGCAAGCAGTCCGAAACAGATTGTTCCTTTGAGCTAGGTTCTCTACCTCCTTCTCTTGTGTTAAGAGAACTTTCCTCATCATCAAGGATCTTACACCCTCAACATATTCTGCCTCAACATTCTATCCTTGAGCTTTGGCAATGTGAGTCTCACCACCTTCTTTCTTTCTGTCTGGACATTCATAATATTTATGTCCATTTTTCCCACAGATAAAACATTTCACTTCACCGCCTCTACCTCTTCCTCTTCCTCTAGCTCGAGGAAAAGTATTTCTATTAGAATACTTCCCTCTCTGTGAGATTTAGCCTCTCTCAGGTTGAGTTTGAGGTCTCTTCTCTTCTTCTTTAGATTTTTGAGTTCTGTCTTGGGAAATTGTTTTGCCTCTGGCTTGACTTCTGTCTTGGCCTCTTTGACCTTGCTTTCGGCTCAGCTTCTCTTCAGCTTTTAGAGCCATCTGATAAGAATCTTATACATTTCGAATGATCATCATGCTCATATCATCTTGAATGTCATATCTCAGGCCATTCATGTATCTGGTAACCTTTTCATCATCACTTTCCTGATGACCTGATTTGATGTTTATCTTGTAGAACTCTTCAGTGTACTCCTTCACTGACATCAACTTCTGTCTCAAATTTTGCATCCTTCAAAATAGAGTAATTTGATAATCCTTGGGTATGAATTTGGCTTTCATCTTTGCAACCATTCTATCCCAACTCTTAATTTTCTACTTGCCTTTGTAGTGTTTGTCAGCCTGCAGTTCATCCCACCATAGTTTTGCATGTCCTTTAAGTCTAGTGATGGCCTGTTTGACTTTCTTATCCTCCTCAACATCCTCATAGTTGAAGTATTTGTCTAGATCTCTAATCCAGTCTAGAAGCTCTTCAACATCTAGGTTTCCTTCATACAATGGAATGTCCATTTTTTCTCTAGCACCTATCCTTGCAATAGGCCTGAATAGGAATTCTTCTATAGCATATTCGATTGCAACTTCTTCTCCTTCATGTGCAGCTTCATTTTCACTTTTAGCCTTCCTGATATCCCCAGTGTCGACTGTGCGCCTTTGTGCTATCTCCATAGCATCAAGCCTAGCACGTAGTTCGCGCATTTCCATCTCCACTGCTGGATCAGGCATGGATCTATCTCTTCTTCTTAGAGGCATGGATGAGAAATGTTCCCTTGTTATCTTTGATGCAGAAAGAAAAGACTTTGTTATGTAGCTCTTATACCACTTGGTGCAGACCCCTAAACCCTCAGGCCCAAGGTCCATGCAGGATCGTTCTAATTCTACCCCTTAAGTTTGATTGCTCTTCGGTTCCTCCACAGGGAATTCTGCACACACTCGAAGGTGTATCCACAATTCCTTTTTGAGTATGCCCCACATGATCAACCACAAAGCACCACTCAAGTCTCCCAATGTCAATAAAATTGTGCCCTTCGCCGAACCGAGACTTCGGGTTTCACGATTTCACGATCCTTGTTGTCGAGTGTTCCTGTCTCTACAACCTACGAAACTCGAAATGCTAAATTCTGATTCATTCAGCAAATCTTGGCTTCCCAATGGACTTTTCACTTCACCGGGGTTTCAGACTTCATGGTTTCATGAATCCGTATGCAAGGCTCCCAACTCTTCGACCTCCGAACCCTGAAATAGTCAACAAGGTTTGAATCTGCCTATTGATGAAGATATGCCACCTATCCACTCAAATGAATTCTATCTCTGATGTAGACTCTCACCACCTGTCCCTCTTCTCGAATTTTGGGACTTGAACAAGCCTTCGACTACTGTTCCCATACCACTTCGAAATCCCAAATTCTGAAATGATCTGATGGCTCCACTATCACGATCAATGGTCCATGTTGATTCTTACCTTCTGAAGGGGTGGATTCATCCAGTACCTAACGTCCTCACAGCTTCACTGAATCCCATGGTCCCCACAACTTCACGAGCTCTCCTCGAAGAATTATGGTCGCTCATTTCCTCCTTGAAGACTTCTGTGAATTTAACCATTGTTTGTCATTTGAACTTGGCTTCTGCAAAGTGACTTCGCTCTCTCTCCCTTTTAACACTTCCAAAACACTAACTCTCCTTTGCATTTTCTTGCAAACTTGAGTCTCAAAGGGACTCCTGCATGCACCCCTTGCAAAAATCTATCAAATACTTCTGGGTACTTGATCTCTTCGACTCTGTGCACTCCTTGCAACATAAATCCTTCAGTCCTTCCCTTAGTTTATAAGTCCTAAGAATTCCAACAGCCTGCACACTCCTTGCACGACCTCTGTGCTTCTACTGCACTTCTGCTAGAATGAGAACAATGATATCCCTCTTGAGATTTCTGAGATAAAACTCATAACTTCATCGATCCACACCTTGTGGACGCTTCACTGCATTCCTTGCAGGAACTCCTCTCACTCAAGAAGAGAAACAATTGAAACTCATTCTCTCTCTCTCTCATACTTCAAACATTCAACATAAAGTCATACATTCAACACAGTATCAAAGCAAATGCATAACAGAGAGAATAAAACAACTGTAAGCATACCATTCACCATGTATAAATAGAAAACATCATAACACCATGAAATCTGATTCAAAGCTTCATTCATTAATTCAAAGCTCCTGCACATGGAATTCTCCTCTACAGTTCTTAGCTACAACTCTCTTCTTCTGTGTTATGCTAATGATACCACTCTACAATGATACAATGGTGAGGGTGTCTATATTTGTTTTCCCTCCTACTTTCTAAATTGTCTAATCCATTAATTCAAACCTACCTACTTTCATTAACTAGGCTTAAATGCCTTAATACAATTGAAAGATGAGAGCAATCGCTCACAATCTGTTTTCAATAGCCAGACATAAATGCAAATACGCTTCTAACTATTACATTTATATCCGCTCCCTTAAAATTTCAAAACATATCAAAACGTGAAAAATGTGTTTTGCGCTTTCTATTTGTCTTTCGCCTCCATGCTCCCTTGACTGCTTACGATTCTCCTACATCAATATTTATCTCTTTGTCCATTCCTGATATTTATCTTGTATAACTCCTCTGTGTACTCTTTCACTCTCATACCCTTCTGTCTCAGGTTCTACAACTTCCTGAATAGATTTATCTAATAATATTTGGGCATGAATTTATCCTTCATCTTGGCTACCATTATGTCCCAATTCTTTATATTTTGTTTTCCTTTGCTTCTCCTCTCAGTTTACAGTTCATCCCACCACAACGCTACATGTCCTTTCAACCCAGTGACAACTTGTGTCACCTTCTTCTCCTCATCGAAATCTTCATTGTCGAAATATTTGTCGATGGATATTATCCAATACAACACCTCTTCAACATCCAAATTTCCTCCATACATTGTGATGTCTACCTTGGCTCTAACTCCCAATTTAACAACTTCCGTCAGTAAGCATTCTTCGGAAACATTTTCCCCTATAGCTTCTTCAACTTCTATTTCTTCACTTGTTTCCTCACTGATGTCCCCAGCATTAGGTGACCTCCTTTGTGTTGCTTCCATTGAATCTAATATTGCACGAAGTTCTCTCATTTCTCTTTCTACAACATGATTGGATATAGGAGGCTCCACATGTCTCCTTTGTGGCATTTTTTTTGCTGTACCTCACACACAACGTATAATTTTGAGCACTCTTTTTCTACCCAAAACAATTTCAGTCTCTAACATAACTTGATGGTATCAGAGTATCTCCTTTATGTCCTTTGCCTAAAATATACAGACAAAATTAGGCTCTGATACCACTTGATGCAGACCTCCCTTCTATCCTAAAGAGTCTGCAACCTCCTCGTTAAGGATCTTAAAATATATTGAGCTAGATTAGCTATTTCAAAACTTCAATGGCCCTAGAACGCTTTACAAAAGTCCCTTTTTCTCTTTATCTACAGGTCCTATGGAACCAGCGGGCCCTTTCCTTAGCACTTTTTCAACCTCTGAGTTTTTAGACGCTATCTCCTTTTCGCTCATCCCTCTCCTTCATGCGACATCAGGCTATGGCCTGAGGCTAAGCCTCCTAGTGATTCACAACCTTGGGTTTTGACTACCTTGCATGCAGTTGGTCTCTTTCTACACAAACTATGAACCAAAAGAGTTACTTAGAACCAGATCTATGGTTCATGCCCCCTTTGATAACCAACAATGGTGATCTCTTCATGCTTTATGACTTCATGATTTCAGGATTCTTTAATCCTCGATACTTCGATGGCTAACAACCATGTAACGTTTCCTAGATCCGACGGTCTGGGATGATCTCACTTCCTCTAAACGGGTCTATGGTCTAGATGGGCTTCGGGTTCTGTAACTTCAAAATATTTTCTTCCTTCTCAAACATAAACTTCCAAACACGTGAAGTCCGAAGGACCTCAAGGTGTAACCTCCCCGTGCCTTTTGAGATCTAACCACTGCTCGTGATCCTGGTTCCTTCCGAAGGGATCTCAACCATCACTTCGCAAATCTCAACATATTTCTCCCTTCTTGTTGATCCTTGGTCATTGTCTCTCTTGATCTTGAATCCGACTCACTCCTTTCAAACTCACAATATTTAACGAAATTCAGACTTATTTATTTCTTCAAAATAAATCTCTCTACTCTGTCCTTGCGCTTCGTAGTCCCGTTCTCGACACTTAGTGGATTCCTGGCCCTATGCATTCCTTGTAACACTTGGCCTAAGATTCCCTTTGTCTCTTCTGATATTCACTTCTCGAACCCTTTGAGTCCTCATAGGGATACTTTTACACTTAGTCAAACTTTGAATCTGTGCACTCCTTGCAACAGATTCTTACACAATACTTATATTCTTGCAGACAAATGTGCACACCTTGAAGAAATATCTTTGCACTCCTTGCAAATGAAAATTTCACACTATCTCTTCTGAGATTATGAGTCGAAACAAACTCTGTCACTCGCAACAAATTATTACTCAAGACTTAAGTTCTTGTGGACGACTATGCACACCTTGCAGCAGTCACTTTGCATTCCTTGCAAAGGGAAAGTTTTATGCTATCTCTTATGATATTATGAGTCGAAACAGACTCTGTCAATGCACTCCTTGCAGACTGTATGCACACCTTTCATGAACTCAATGAAGATCACAATTGAAACTTATCTAAACACTTCATAGTTTCATATACTCAACAACATAACTCATTCATTCATGAAAAACAAATAACAGGGAATTGCAAATAGTAGTAACATCATGCATTGGATCAATTTTCCTATGTTATATTCATTTAAAAGTAAATGATTATAGCTATGATAAAAGAAGAACTAAAAATTCACCAACAACTAAATCACAACAATATCCTACTAATTTGTAGCAGCCTCATTCGAGCATACAAAAACTCTATTTATCTCAGAGGGTTATTAGGGTTCCATTTGATTACTCGTCTACTCGAGAAAAAAACTAATTTCTACTTAATTTATGCTACATTAAAGTCTAGGATTGAAACTACCAGACCATTCATGATCATTCAGCACCCAAGCATTTGACCTTCTTCACTTTTCGATCATTTCAAAAAATGATTTGCAGGAAACACCAATGGTTAAGATTATGAAATGATTGAAAGGTGCACTAAGGCATTGATTTGTCTCTCCACATGTGCTTGTTGATGATGCTCCTGCATCATATGATCACTATATGTTCAAACATATAGGCCATCTATTTTCCTAGATCTCCAAGGGATCATTGATAAGCATTCCAAATTATTTGAAGTTATTCCCAAAGGTATTCCACCCACTCAAAATCATGATCATGATATTCACCTAATTTCTGGGAGTGTTCCTCCTAACATTAGGCCGTAYAGATACCCTTATTTCCAGAAGAATGAAATTGAGTSTATGGMTGAAGAAATATTATAGTYTGGCATTATTAGACCTAGTCAAAATTCTTACTTTGCACCGGTGGTAATGGTATTCAAGAAAGATGGCTCATGGCGTATGTGTCCAGATTATAGAGAGMTCAACAAGATCACTACTAAAGATAAGTTTCCCATTCCTTTCATTGATGAATTTTTATATGAACTACATGGAGMAATCTATTACACAAAGTTGGATCTTCGTTCAGGGTATCATCATATGAGAATGAAGGAAGAATATATCCCAAAAACAACATTTCGAACTCATGAAGGCCATTATGAATTTTTGGTCATGCCTTTTGGCCTTAAAAATGCACCTTCCACATTCCAAGGGTTGGTGAATTCCATTTTCAATCCCTTTCATTCGAAAATTTGTGTTAGTATTTTTTGATGATATACTAGTCTATAGAAAGTCTTGGGAGGATCATGTGTGACATGTTGACAAGGTGCTACAAATACTAAAGGAGCAATAACTATATGCCAAACCATCCAAATGTTTCTTTGGGGTTAAGAAGGTAGAGTATTTGGGTCATATTGTATCTCATGAAGGTGTAAAGGTATACCTTAACAAGATTAAGGCCATGATGGATTGGTTGATTCCCAAAACATTGAAGAATCTTAGAGGAGTTTTGGGTTTGACAGGTTACTACCAAAAGTTTGTTCCGAACTATGGGAGAATAGAAACACCTTTAATGACACTAACTAAGAAGGATGCATTTTTATGGACTCCTGAGGAAACTAAAGATTTTGAAAAACTTAAAGAGGTGATGTGTAAAGCTCATGTCTTGACCACACCATACTTCACAAAAACCTTTATCATGGAATTTGATGCCTTGGGAAATGGCATTGGTGTTGTCCTAATGCAAGAAGGAAGGCCCCTGGCTTTTGAAAGTCGGACACTCAAGGGAAAGGACTTACACAAACCCATTTATGAGAAGGAAATGATGGAAATACTACATGCATTGAAGAAATGGCACACTTACCTAATAAGTAGGCACTTCAAGGTCAAAACAGATCATGATAGTCTTAAATACTTCTTGGAACAAAGATTATATTCAAAATAGCAACAAAAATGGGTGACCAAGATATTGGGTATTGGTTTTGAAATCATCTATAAAAAAGGGAAGAAAAATGTTGCAGCAGATGCACTCTCAAGAAAGGATGAATATGTTGAGGCCTTTATATGTGCTATATCGATCACCAAACCTGATTGGATAATAGAAGTGAGGGATGAATGCAAGAATGATGAAAATGTGTGGACTCTCATTCAAATGTTGCAACAGGATTCCAATGCATCAGATAGATTTACATGGAAAAATGATTCACTATGGTACGAAGATTGTTTATATTTATTCAAGAACTACCAACTCAAACAAAAGGTACTATTGGAAATGCACACCTATCTGGTATGAGGACACTTAGGATTTTTGAAAACCTACCATAGGGTCAAGAAGGATTTTTTTGGGGATGGACTTAAAACTGATGTTCAAAGGTTTATAGAAGAATGTTTGGTTTTCCAAGAAAATAAGGTGGAAACAATTAAGACCCCGTGTCTTCTACAACCATTAGCCATCCCAAGTTAGTGCTGGGAGGAGGTTTCCATGGATTTCATCATAGGGTTACCAAAGTATGAAGGAAAGAGTGTCATCATGGTGATTTTTAATAGACTGACCAAGTATGCACACTTTTGTGCACTCTCTCATCCCTTCAAAGCCAGTATAGTTGCCACCACATTCATAGAGACAATTCAAAAATTACATGGAATCCCAAATATTATTGTAAGTGACAGAGATCCTATCTTCACTAGACATTTTTGGACAAAATAATTTTCTTGTTTGGGTACTCAATTGGCTCATAGATCATCCTATCATCCTCAGTATGATGGACAAACTGAGATAGTGAAAAAATGGCTGGAAGGCTACCTTCGTTGCTTTGTCTCTGATAAACAACCACAATAGTTCAAATGGTTACCCTTGGCAGAATGGTGGTATAACACTTCCTTTCATACTGCAACAAAAATGACACCATTTATGGAACTCTATGGATACCACCATCCTTCCATCACTTCTTCTCTAAAATAAAAATCTAAGGTTCAAGTAGTGGAAGATCACATCGAGCATCAACAAGAAGTTCTCCAAATATTAAAGGACAACCTGACCATGACACATAATCTCTTGAAACAACAAGTAGATCAACATCGTAGTGAAAGAAGTTTTGAAGTAGGGGATTGGTTGTTTTTAAGACTACAACCATACAAAAATATGTCCCTCAAGCAAGAAAATAAGGATAATAAATTATCACCAAAGTACTATGGACCTTATAAGGTATTGCAAAAGATTGGTACTATGGAATACAAAATGGAGTTGCATGGATCCTCATGAGTACACCCAGTTTTCCATGTTTCATGCTTAAATAAGGTTATAGGTGATAGGATCCCAGTTCAAACTATATTTCCAGAACTTGAAAAGGAAGGAAAAATCATATTGGAGCCTGAAGCCAACACTAACACATGAATTCAGTAGCTGAGGAATAGATCCATTTCAGATTATCTCATTAAGTGGAGGAAAATTCTTGCTGAAGATTCCACTTGGGAAGATGAGTCTTTTATACAGAAACATCCAAAATTACTTAATCATTGCAGAAAACACTTGTCTAAAGGGGAGGGGCATGCTAAGCCCTAAATAGTGGCACATTACCACTTAATTGGGGAATATTACATTAGTAATGCTATTCTATTTATGTCATCTTGGGTCCATTAGTTGTAATTGTACCTCCTAGTCTCCTATATATACCAAGAGAAATTTTCATTTGGAATCATCTTGTATTTGGAAATTTGTGTGGTGTATAAGGAGGTTGCCCCCTCGAAGAGGCTTGTTATCTGAAATTCTATATTTTTCAAGGTGTTGAGTACTTATTATGATTTTTTTCTATGCTATCTTGATATTTAGTTCTTAACAACCATTTTCATGCAATGGTATGAAATGGTATTGTTATGATATGATATTGGTATTGGTATGCAATCGTATGGTATTGGTATGGTATTGTTATGCAATGGTATGATATTGGTATGGTATTTGTATTGATATTGTTATTGATATTGGTATGATATTGGTATTTGTATTGGTATTGGTATTTGTAATGGTATTGGTATTTATATTGGTATGTTATTGGTATTGGTATGGTATGGTATGGTATTGGTATTGGTGTTCGTGTTGGTATGGTATTGGTATTGGTATTGGTATCATGTCGTATTGGTATTGGTATTGGTATGGTATAGTATGGTATTGATATTGGTATGCTATTGGTATTGATATGGTATTGGTATGCATATCATTGCCAATGCATACCATTGTCGTGCAATGATANAGTATTGGTATGGTATTGGTATTGTTAATGATATGCAATGGTATGGTAATGGTATTGGTATTGGTATGTTATTGGTATGGTATGGTATGGTATTGTATTAGTATGGTATGATATGGTTTGGTATGGTATTGGTATTGGTATTGGTATGGTATGGTATGGTATTGGTATGGTATGGTATTGGTATGCAATGGTATTGGCTGTATTGGTATGCAATGGTAATGGCAATGGTATTGGTATTAGTATTAGAAAGGCATAAGGGTATTGACAATTCGTATTGGTATTGTTTTTGGTATGGTATTGGTATGATATTGATATTGGTATGGTATTGATATGCATATCATTTCCAATGCATATCATTGTCGTGCAATGGTATGCAATGGTATTGGTATTGGTATGCAATGGTATGGTATTGGTATAGTATTGGTATGCAATGGTATGGTATTGGTATGGTATTAGTATAGTATTGGTATGCAATGATATGGTATTGATATGGTATTGCTATTGCTATTGTTATTGGTATTGGTATGGTATTAGTATTTGTATTGGTATTGGTATTTGTAATGGTATTGGTATGTTATTGGTATTCGTATGGTATTGGTATTGGTATTGGTATGGTATGCTATGGTATTGGTATTGGTATTGGTTAGTATGGTATGGTATCGGTATTGGTATTGGTATGGTGTAGTATGGTATTGATATTGGTATGGTATTGGTATTGGTATGGTATTGGTATGCATATCATTTCCAATGCATACCATTTCCATGAAATGATATTAAATGGTATTGGTATTGGTATTGTTATAACTCTAAATTTCTCCATACACGCATACCTGGATTTTGGCCCTCTTACATGAAAATTTTTCCAAGCCATCACTGAGCAACTCTTCTTAAAAACACTTCTTTTGAAGATGTATGTGCCCTGCACCACTACTTACCATGTACACACACTTGATCCACCACTACATCTCATGTACATATGTTAGCTGCACCATTACAACCCGCATATACTTTCAAAAGTTGCAAAAATTAAAAAGTTGCAAGGAATTCGTTGAGATTATGGGCTATTGGGTAGTTTCCCAACTGATCCACTTCCTATAGGCCATCACCCAACCAAATAACCATCCTTTGGTCATATAAAAGGAGGTGTTGGGGTCGCATTCCAAAGATAAGCATAAGAACAATGAAACTCTTCCCGTTTCACATCCCCTCCTTGCCCCAAATAATTGCAGCCACCTTGTGAGATTTGCATTAGAATTTCCCATTCTTTCCTTTTTCCTCCATCATAAGCCTACTCCATTTCCCTAGAAGAGGTGTGAGAGGATAAATACACGTGGAAGCATAGCTGGAGCTTGGTGAAGAGGAGCCCAGACTAGGTTTGTGGAGCAATCACTAACCTTGTTGTAAGTAAACATTGTGATATCAATAAAAGAAATACTTTTCCTGTCCCAAAATATGACGGGTCAAATATTTGTATTTGACTTATTCTTTATTCTAACATCTAACCCATGATTTATATATGAAATGCATGTTTGTAGTTTCTTTTTTATCTATTTGTTAATGCAGGTCAACCTTGGGAGGAGGCCTGTAGTCAACGGAGCTATCGAACATGATAAGATTGACACCAGACGAAGAGTAAAAGGTAAAGTTGCTTGATCTTTTCACTTTGTCTTTCATATTTGAATTTGGGATATGTTCGGGGTAGTTAGAAAGGTAGGGTACTTTTAGACAGTTAGATATGCCTACATGTTGAACCCTAATGTAATCCATAGGAGGGTTTTCTCGCTATAGCAGATATGCAATGGTACAATATTGGTATGGTATTGGCATTGTTATTGGTATCCAATGGTATCGTATTGGTATTGGTATTAGTATGTCATTGGTATGGTAAGGTATGGTATTGGTATGGTATGGTATTGTTATTGGTATTGATATCGTATGGTATGGTATGATATTGGTATTGGTATTGGTATGCAATGGTATTGGTTGTATTGGTATGTAATGGTATTGACCATGGTATTGGTATTGGTACTGACAAGGAATAAGAGTACTCAGAATGCATATTGGTATTGGTTTTTGTTTTGGTATTGGTATTGGTATTGGTATTGGTAATGCATATTGGTATTGGTATGCAATGGTATGGCATTGGTATGTTATTGGTATTGGTATTGGTATGGTATGCGATTGATATTGGTGTTGGTATGGAATGGAATGGTATGCAATGGTATTGGTATTGGTATGCAATGGTATGGTATTGGTATGATATTTGTATTGATATTGGTATGGTATGGGATTTGTATTGGTATTGGTATGGAATGGAATGGTATGCAATGATATTTGTATTGGTATGCAATTGTATTGGTATTGGTATGAAATGGTATGGTATTGATATGGTATGTTATTGGTATGGGTTATGGTATTTGTATGGTATAGTATGGTATTGATATTGGTATGGTATGGTATGGTATGTGATGTAGGAGCATATTCTTCCAAGTCAACAATGCAAGCGTGGAGGAAAAGGAACAAAATCTCAACAACTGACAGAATTTCAAATCAGAAATTAACTTAGAATTAAATCGGGTTGTTGAGATATTTTGTAAACAACATTTTAAATATGTAAATTTCTTGTAAAGCCTTATAGAATGTAAGGGATTGAAGATATGGAGTGTTGTCTCTTATCCGACAACAAATGTTAGTTATTGTAATAACAAATATTAGGTAATCTTTATGAGCTGATAGGATAGGTTGCAGACAGGACGAGAGAGCCCGTGGAGCTAGGTCCTTAGATATTTTTTGTTGCATTGTAATAGATAGACAGAGTAGAGAGAATGAGATAGAGATCAAAGAGATCAATAGAGTAGAGTAGAGTAGAAGAAACACTAAGTAATTTGTTTTCATGAATGAATACAACAGACATAATTGTCCCAAATCCTTGGACTGTGTTCATTTGATGTATGATTGAATGACTATGATATTCTTTTTGTTTTTTTATTTTCTTTTTCATTCATGTATGATTATTAGAGATATTAAATGTATGAGTTCATGATGAAATTGGATGAGTTTCAATTGTTTCTCTTATGACACTCGTATGCAAGGTGTGCATCTCGAACACAAGGAGTGCATCAACTGAGTCCCAGAGTGGCTTAGAGAAGTTCAGAGGGGACAAGAGAAACTTAGATTAGGTGCAAGGTGTGTGTAGTATACCTAGGGAGGTAATATGGGGTACCTAGGGAGTTACCCAATGGGAATGTAGTTATGTGTTATTAGTGGAAGTCAATTAATATATGGGAATGTGGTCATTAAATGTAAGGTGGACTAGGTCCACTATATTAATAAAGGCCCACTATGGTACTTGGACCCGTAATAAATGTGATAAGGCTCTCTAGAAGGTTCCTAGGAGATAGAGAGAGATATATAAAGAAGTGTAGTTAATGTAATGAAACATGAAGAGAAGTATTGTATTTGGAGAAATAGCTCAATAGGAGGATGCCCCCTCGAAGAGGCAAGTGAACAGGAGAGGATCCCTTCCATAATAGGATCAATTGTATGGTGTTTCCCTACCTCAGGGGTTTGATAGTAATAAAGGAGATTTTTCATATTGTTCTTGTATATCTGTTGTGGTGCCTTTGTATTCAGCCATTGGGTTCTTAACAAGTGGTATCAGAGCACTTTCCTTGGGCAGACATTGTGGGAAAATATTTTTTATTTTTGCAGATTTTTTTTAAATATTAATTGACTTCCACTAATAACACATAACTACATTCCCATTGGGTACCTCCCTAGGTACCCCATATTACCTCCCTAGGTATACTACAGTGTGCATAGCGTCAAGGAGTGACCAAGATTCGAAGAAACAATGCAAAGGAATGCGATGTGGGCGAGAATAATTTATTTCCAAGAAATCCTTCGATTTGAGTCATCGAAATCCCGACAACACAAGGTGTGTGTGGGAGATCGAAATCCTTTCAAGGATAGAATATCATAAGAGATAACACTTTTACCAAGTGTTGACGAGATCCCAAAGTCTGACTTGTAGAAATAACAAAGGTTCGAAACCATTGAATATTGATAAATCTTCCAAGAAGGGAGATATCAGAAGCTCAGGAGGAGGAGTGACCATGATCGTTGGATCGCATTGAAGAAGATCGACAGTCATCGGATCATAGGAAAGTGAAAGAACCTTATCACTTCACAACACAAAGGAGAGAGAACCTATCAGGGTTGAACTTTTATATTTGTGGAACTCGAAGAGTCGGAACCCCGAAGTAGAACCTCAGCCATCCAATCACAAGAGAAGATTTGATTCCTCAGATTGTTCGGGGTGAAATTCGAGTGTCGAATCATCATAGAGGATCTGAATCATCAGTTATTGTGAAGTCCTAGAGGAACCAAGTTTGAAACTTGAAACACCTGAAAAGTGGAGAGTCGAAGGGATGGAGTGAATCTGGATCATTGATCCAAGAGGATATGTGTCAATAGGTCAGAATATCTAGAGGATGATGGAGGTTGAAGCATTGAAAAATCCGAAACCCGAATACCTGAAGAGACAATAGTCATTAATATATGAGGAGAAACTTGGTAGAAGATCTCTAGCTACAGGAAAGTTGAAGTGGGTTTTTTAAGTTTGAGAACTAAGATCGTCGTAGTGAAAAGACCCAAAGACTCGAAGTAAGATCTAGATCATGATATCTAAGGGAGATGTAACGTGAATCCATAGACTCTGGGTAAAGTCCCGAAGTAATTTGCATCCTCCAGATATCAGAGGAACATGACGTGGATCCATGAATTTCAGGTAAAGACCCAAATAAATCATTGATCGTTAGATTAGGAGGACACGCGTCAGTGGATCACAGACTCTGGGTAAAATTTATTGGGAAAAAGGAAGTTTGAGATTTGAGATTCCAGAAGTATGTAGACCCAAAGGATATCTCGACTATTGATCAAGAAGAGGGTCGCATGACCATTGATCTGAGTTGAAAGGTCAAACATCAATAGTGGGAGCAGAACGGTTGATAGAGTAGGACATGTGTCCTCAGATTGTCAACTTTGGGAGATTGACATATGAAGGAAGTTGGGTTTGAGATTTCAAATTCTCAAAGTCCAGAATTGTGAAGAGATCTCGATCGTTGATTCTGAGGAAGAAGATCTGGTTCGTATATTTGAAGTGCATATATCTGATCGGCGATTTAGATGTTATCATCAAGATCGTAAGATCAATGATCCTGTAGTATTGCGGGGACATAAATTGTGAGGAGTTCAAGATATTGAGGGTGGGCCACAATTCAAACCATGGTTCCATCAAGGGGACACAACGAAGTCATAGGAGCATTGTAGGCTCAAAAGTAGTTTAACTCCAAACCGCTTGTGGGTGTGCCCAAAATCCAGTGGTTATCACCCAAGGTTACATTCAAGAGAGGGCTTATCTAAGAAGGAGATATCACTCAACACTCTGATATTTCGCAGCAGAGCGAAAGGGAAGGTAGCGGGTTCTATCAGACCTACACAAAGAAGCCAAAAGGGCATGTGTCTTGATACAGAAGGAAACCATTAAGGTTTTGTAGAGTCATCATACTCAAGAATCGAAGATCCTTTTACCGGGAGGTCGCGCAACCCTACGGTGAGTAGGGGGGTTGCATCAGGTGGTATCAAATATGATTTTAATTTTGTTTGCATAAAATAGATGAAATGAGAAAGGGGTAAGTTATATCATTTGTGGTATCAAAAATTTAATTTTTGTTTGTAGGTTTGTTGACGGGCGAAATTGAACGCTCGTCAACTACAGGAGTGAATCTGGTCCGGGATTGTCTATTTAACCCAATCCGTTTGGATTAATCCACTCTAATGGGTTTATCAGCTCCGTTATCCGATCTAAGTCCTAAGAAAGTAAAAAAAAAAAAAACTAAAGAAACTAACTAGATGACAAACAACTGCAGAAAACTATATACAAATCTAAAATATATTCATAGTTTACTAACTAACATTTATAGAATAGTAGTTCTACTTATTAAATGTACAATGTATAGATATGATTAAATCTCTAATATATGTACCGTATTCACAAAATGCAAATTTTGATCGAAATTTGCGAAATCATATATGAATTGATTTATGACAGAGAAGCTATCATTCAGTGTTTTTGATTTTTTATAACTTTTATAAATGAGAAATGAAATGGCAGCTATCTAGTTGATAAATGAAAATAACAATCGATACAATGTATTTAGACTACAGGTAATTCTTATATTAATTAAACTAATAAAATGAAACTAGCAAACTGACCTGAAGTCGTATCTCCTATTCATCATGTGCATAGCATCTAATTTTTCTTTCTGATGAGGCCAACCCGCACCAGATCTTACCAATGATTCTCGTAAACGCGAAGCAGTAATGATTGAATGATAATGACAGAACATGTAAGGGATGTAGCAACATCAATTTTATAATTTAACAAATGATCACATTAAGATAAATCTCACGTAAAGATTTGTATACAACTGCTCATTTAATAAAGAAGATTAACCTTCTGATCATTAGATTAGAACATGATAATTGTTGTATATAATATGAGAGACATAAAACATGGCCATCATATAAATCCGATCACATCAATCTGTAATAAACATGATATCTAAAGTAGTCACAATTGATTACAAATCAAAATGAGTAAAACTTGAACAAAAATATGACATATCGAAGCTAAAGTTGTACCAACATCAAATTTCATTCAAGTCTGTCAATCATAAATCCATAGTTTCTACTCCCAGGAAGCGATGCCTCTTAGTTTGCAAAACAATACATTTTTATAGGCTATAGGATCAAAACGTTTCCTGTGGATATCATCAAATTTGTTCCAAAAATTGTGGGGGATGCAACCTCCCGGATTCTCATTGTTATCAAAACTAACAGCCTATTCTAAAACCACATAAAGAAATAGCATGCTGAGAGATGCCACCAGCGATTCAAATCTTCTTTAGAAATCGTATGTACCTCAGATTAAGGGATTCGTCTTATTCAAGCAATTTTCGAATTCACAATGGCAGTCGCTACTTCCACGTTTTTAAAAACAACAGACCCTATGAATGTATAACTTGCTGACAGACTACTTGAAAATCCTTTGGATTGATCAAGGGTTCACAGAAGGATGAGGCACAAGGCTAGACGGGTGAGAGGGGTTTTGAGGCACAGGCCTGGAGAGGTAATAAATGTTTCAACAATTGCAAACAGACAAAAACACACCTTTCAGCCATAGAGAAAATATGAGATTTGACCTCTAAAGGACGAGCTATATCTATATAATGACCCAATTTATGGGGAAACTGTCCACATTGAAGGTAAAACGGATCATTTTGGTTCTGGGTTTTCAAGGGTTTGATCTAATTCAAAACCGTTTGCTCATAATCCCTCACGTAAAAAGGTTTCTCTGGGAGGCAATTACGGGATTAAGAAGTCTTCAATCACTTCCAACTGCACATACCTATTTTTTCTTTGCAACTGTCAACGTGAATTCTTGAGAAACTGTTAAATTAAAACCCTTGAAATTCTCAACAAAGATCCGCCAACCATTTCTCTCTAAGTCTTCTCGGGCACTATCAAACAATAACAAAGTATGGACACTGTTGGGTTCAATTCTCACTACAAGGGCCATGGCTAACAGCACATAATTGACAGGGTATTCAGCGATAGGGTTTGACAGAACAAGCACAGAGCCATTGCCTTGAGCTTCCCCAACACAATGCAAAGGCAGCTCGAAATGCTAGGAAGGAGCGTTAATGCTATGCGTGCGAGGACAGTGGTGTAGATCGAGGCCATGAAAAAACATCAAACCACGTTGTACTTGGAATGACACCTCGGTGTAATGGTACACAAAAAATTATAACAGTTAAAAACCATCATATGCATATCCAAAAATTCTATCAAAATGTCAAATAAACAATTGCATATCCACGATTTGATAAAAAAATCAATATGTCAAATAAACCATTGCATCAAAGATTTTATAAATCAAAACCATATTAACAATAGTCAAATATATTACTGTATATACCACTGCCCACCGTATGAGATATGCCGTATTCATATATTAGGTATATGAAAATAATCAGAATTTTCATATACCTGACATTGCTTCGCTGCCAGCGGGCCTGTTCAGTACCCCGACGAAGTTATATTGGCATCATGCATGCATTTACCCACTGCCAGCATATCTGTTAAGTATCCCGATGAGTTTACAAGCACTTCCCATAGCTCTCTGAAGATTTATTTAGTTTTAAAAATATTTAATCGAGCGGGGTGACGCTAAAAGTCTTGATATTTTGGACACATTTTAATAAATTACAGACCTTGAGAATTTTTTTTTATTTTTTATTTTTTTTTAACTGTCCTTCATTAGGATCTGGAGATAGTTTAATAAACCAACATTCGAAGGCGGGGAGACATCTTCCGAGTTGTTCTCTTAAGGAACAGGGACAACATAAGAAGAATTTTTTTATGGATGATCATGAAAAAGCTTCAGTTATAGATTGAAATCAAAAAACTCTTTTCAAACAACAAGCTTTCTTTAACATGCCTGTAAACTTTAGAAAAGTATCATAATTGATGTTTTAAAAATCTTCAGTAGTCATTTCAAAGTGTTGGCGACGGAAGTCACTCCTGGATTGCAGTAGGAGCAGAGCTCGACGCCCATCAGTTTTATGTCACGGTAGTTTTTAATGGGTGATCAAATGGGTAGAGACTCGGGAAGGTATCACTCAAACTCAGGGACTGGGTCCGGCATGCGAGGAACAAAGGAGGTCTTGATATAACTTCAGCAAGTGTGTTGATTTGAAAATGAGCAGGTTGAAGACTTGGTGAGAGGAGTGGACAAACTACCTCAGGCAACAGGCCTTTCAGTAATTTGTAGAAGAAAAACTCTAAATTCGAGATCCTCTAGTTCAGATCTTCGAGAAACTGAAAGGGGGGACTTGACTGGATTCTCCAATTCCAAGTCGTTCAGTGCTAAGAAAATCATAGGGACCAATTAGAAACATGAAACTTTTACAATGATCAAACTCTACATCATCCTATAACAGTTACAACTCGACTGGATTCTCCAATTTCGAGCCATTCTAATACAGTGTAAACAAAGACGCGAAAGAGAAACTAACATTCATCAGACAAGAAGTCTCAAGAGTCCAGACATAACCAGGAAAACAATGCTTCATTAAAGTTTACCACCGGGAGCCTTTCTCAACAATCGATCCCTACAAAAATAGCGAAAACGCCTACATATACTCAAAAACAACCACAACAGCAAAAACAAGACGGTGTATTAAAAACATTGCGTCTGGATGTCTTCTAACAGTCTGCACATGCAGACTCTGGCTGATCGTGCACCCAAGACTTGGTGTCCCCTCGGCCAAATTCGGATGACTATTCTTTGTCAGATGCCACCTTAACCGTGCATGGCTTCTGCAAGGGAAGTAGTTGAGCCATTAAGAGCCAAGCTAGCATGTGAAGACCTTCTTGGCGAGTCGAGGACTCAGTGTGGCTTCCATGAAAAGAACCAGTACAGAGGATCTTCTCGGGTAGACTTTCAGTCGGAACATCCATACTTTGCAATTAATGAGTGAGGCGAGGTTTCAACCACCCTCTCTCTTCTTCATTCATACCTAGCAGGTATCAGGATTTAGATCACATTGAATCGATGTCTGGAGAACACAGTGCCCCCCCTCTGAAACTCAATTCAGTGCTTTTGGCCTCCCTTTTGTACAACCATTTCTATTTTCTTGAGTGACCACAGGTCGTGACCCTATGCCTACCTTCAAAGGTGCTTTCGGCATTTCGGGGTTGTGAGAGAGCTGCTCCTTATGCTTCAAAGTCACGATGGGAGAAAAGGTGGAGAACTTGATCGTGCGCCACGCGTTCCTCCAGGATGAACAACTAAGATCACTCTCCGTGCTTTGGGGCCCGTCTTGTCAAATGATAAACATTAGCACCCCTCCTTTAGGCCCGCTCCTCTGTGACCGGGCGCCAAAACCATGGGCCTAATTCTGGGTGCTTTCGTCGTTTTGGGTTTCGAGGTTTCGAGAAGTGAAATGACGAGGAGCGCTTACCCCTCGAACTCCTGAATGCCAAAGTGACATGGATGTGCGCCACGCGTCCTTCAGATGAATGGCCCAGATAGTATTCGTTATTATAAACGGGGCTACCCCCATTTACAGGATCGCTTGATGTGACCTAGTGCTAAGACCGTGGGTTCGGCTCCAAATGTGCTTTCGGCATTTCACCGATCAGCGATTTCAACTGTAAAGAATGGGAGGCTCCTTATCTCCCGAAACACCGATCCTCGATACACCGACTGGCCGCCACCTGTCCCAATTGGATTGGACGACCCAGACTTTCCCTGAACTATGGGCACTACCCTTCGTGCTAAATCCCGGGCAACTTGACAGCCCCAAAAACCCGATGACCGTCGATCTGCTTCATCAATTGATCCTTGTCGTTGAAATCAGACTGCTCGCTCGCTTGATTTTAAGCCCGAAATGGAATTCTTCTGTGAGTTGCGCTCGGTGCTTATTGTTGCGGCCC
The DNA here is from genome assembly GCA_000966675.3 of Picea glauca. Taxonomy (NCBI): domain Eukaryota; kingdom Viridiplantae; phylum Streptophyta; class Pinopsida; order Pinales; family Pinaceae; genus Picea; species Picea glauca. The sequence continues at coordinate 30,840 of JZKD02S0134750.1, forward strand.
TTGAGTAAAACACATCCGACCGGTTTTCAAACCCCACTTCTATGTGTTTACACCAGACGCCTAAAATCAGAGAAGAGAATATCCCTATACAAGAAATGTTGCTAACACAGAGGAGAAATTTTTCTGTTCTCTTTGTCTAAAACAGTTCATGATGCAGGTATGTGTGTTTCAAAAAAATGGTAAGCATAAGGGAAGAATCAAAGCCAAAACAACAAAGAAAAACGAAAAGAAAAAAAAAGAAAAAAAATATTTACATAGTGTACATAGGACTGTCATCAAGTGAAATACCTTTTTAGAGCTTGGCCATTCACCGAATAGGTGTCTGGCTGTCCCTCTAGACTCTGTAATCGGAAGGAGCTGGGACCCAATTTCTTAGCAATAAAAAATGGTCCTAGCCATAAGTTCTAAAACTTCGTATGCTCCCCCTTTCCCTCATGCTGTTTATCCCATTTTAAGACAAGGTCACCTACCTCAAGATTTTTTTCAGTGGCAAAAATGGAATCAAACCATCTTTTAACAATGAGTTGATGTCGATCCAATTTCCACTTTGCTTGAGCCCTCACTTCTTCTAATTTTAACAACTCATTAATTCAATTCTCCAAAGGGGGGCAGTCTTCTTCTTGTATTTTCTACGATAGCTGTAGAGAGGGAAGAAGAATATGTGGTGGCAGAATTGCCTCTCTGCCGTAAACAAGAAATAAGGGTGAGTTACCCACAACATTTTTTGGAGTCACTCTATCAGCCCAGATTGCGTTTAATAGTGCATTATGCAAATTTTTATGGTTTTCAGATACCGTTCTCTTGATAATTTTAATCAGATTTTTATTAGTTGATTCATCCAATCCGTTACCTTGAGGGTAATTGCTGGCATAATATTTTAGTTTAATTCTTTTTTCTAGAGAGAAATTACTCATCTCAAGAGACGAAAAATAGGAAGCGTTATCAAATACCAAGCAATCAGGGATACCAAAACGAGTAATAATATTTGAATTCAAGAAGGTTATTACCTAACTGGTATTTACAACTTTTAATGGGGTGGCTTCAGACCACTTGGTGAATTAATCCATGGATTTTATGATAAACTTATGTTGTTTTGAGGATGGCGGATTGATCGGACTTATAATATCAAGACCCCACTGCTGAAAAGGGGAGTCTATTGAAACAGGTTGCAGAGGGAAGGATGGCTTCTGTATCGATATGGATGCTTTTTGACAAATAACACATTTGTGACACAAAGCATGAGCATATTTAAAAAGTGTGGGCCAATAGTAACTTGCTCTTAATACTTTATGGGCAGTGGTATCTCCACCAAAATGACCACCAGCTTCTCCTGCGTGCAATTCCAATAAGACCTTCTCTGCTTCGTCTTTCTCTAGACAACGCATTAGTACTCCATCTAAATTTTGACGAAAAAGAATACCATTAATCAACTAAAAGGAAGCAGATTTCAATATTAGCACTCTTCTTTTTGTGGGATCCAAGTGACAGGGAGCTGACCCATGGTCAAGACAAAATTTTATATCATCATACCAGGGACTAACAGTATTTTGTGCGCAGCAGATTAAATTTTGGTAATGTTGTCCTGGATTCGACACATCATTTTCCTCTTGTTGTCCTGCAGCTGAGTCAACGACTAACTTGCATAACCCTTGACCTCTCACTATTTGTGCT
>JZKD02S0134750.1:38690-52896 GCA_000966675.3 Picea glauca
ATGCATTTTCCTTAACTTTTGTTGAAAAGGTAAGGTTTGGGGTTTCATAGGAATAAATTGTTGTATGATGTTAGGATCAAAGGTTTTTAGGTCGTCGTACGTCCAAGAAAAAACATCTTTGAATTCCTTAAACAATTTAATAGACATTGATTTTTCTTGTTCAGAACATCCCACCCCTAAATTAATGCACTGTGGATTGTCATTAGTTCCCAAGTTTAATTTTTCATGCGTCAAAGAGGAACTATTTGTTTTACAGTTCACTGACTTTTTGAACTTGTCCTGAAGATCATAAAATTTTTCCAATCTAACTACATATTTAGGGATAGAATTTACCATGTCCGATGAAGATTCAGGAGATCTCAGATCTGGTATTACTGTGAAGTCACAAAGATTTTCGTCATGAGTACCTTCGTCGATCACTGCACCCTGGAAAGTTTCTTCCTTATGCAGGAAACTTATAATCTGTTGATCGTCGTCGAAGACTCTCGAATTAGTGATGTTGTCAGGGACGGATGGTCTGAACAATAGTTCGACGGTGAATGCATTCGGGGACAAGCCTTCTATAGGAAATCGTTTCGAAGCTACATTAGCTAACAAGTAAGCTTCCAAATTATTCAATCTAGGAATATAATTTATGTTAAATGTAGAAAACTTATTCATCAAATTCCATACCTCTGATTGGTAGCTTTTAAGGTGCAGAAATAAACAGTGGATAGAATTTTTTACCTGTCTAACCACAATTTATGAATCGCCAAAGACAGTCAAATTTTGAACGTTCATATCTAATGCTTTCCTGAGGCCTTGCAATAAAGCCTCATATTCTGCTGTGTTGTTTGTACATTCAAACTCTATCCTGCATGTAATCAGGGTTTTATTACCTGCTGGATCAATAATCACGTAGCCCACACCAGCTCCTTCCTTGGATTTTGACCCGTCAAAGTAAAGAGATCATATTTGATTTTTGTCGGGTGCATGTGACCATTGGGTAGAAGCTGTTGGCTGCATATATGTCAAAATTTCAGACTGTTGTTCTGGGTTAGTGATAGCGGAAATTTCAGCCATGAAATTGCCGAAAAAGGTATCCATCCCTTGTATTTTGGGTGAATTGGCAGAAGGTGTAAATGGATCATTGGGATCATTTAAATCTGTCACTGTGAACATTAGGTAACGTTCACGATTTACCTTGATTCTGTTGGGCTTTCCATTCTCAGGCAGCCACAAGTGAGACTAATCTGTCGCGAAATAGCTGTGTAGTTGTTCTGACCAATATCTTCTTAAAAATAAACCGTAAACTTCTGGAATATCTATAGCAATAATATCAATCACTTGATGAATTTTAGGGTTAGATGACAATCTTATAAGCACATTTATTAATTCGCCTATAACTTTAACACTAGTTCGATCAAGATGGATGATATTCAAGGTGGATGGTTGAACTTTAGCATTAATATTTTGACACACAGACCATGGAATTACGTTCGATGATGCTCCTGAATCTAACAAAAATGGAGGGACATTTATGTGAGTACTAATGGTGGAAGCTTGTTGCTTTTTACTCGCAGCCTCTAAAACTAATTTATCTACATTTGTTACATTATTTATAGGAAGGTTTCTTTTCTCATGAGAATCAGAAGTAGTCTTGGCAAAGGCCTTCTGAGGGACTTTGGGGTTGTTCTGAAAACCTTTGTTACTGCTTGGATTGCCATTTTTTATGTTCTCTGCAATATTCTGTAGCATTTTTTGTAGCAGAAATGAGAATTTTAATAATTCATAAACAAAAATGTTGGTCCTTAACTTTTTTAGATCTTCAATGAAACCATAATCTAAGCTTGGGTTTACATAATTATGTTTAGTCTCAGTTGGTTTAGACTATTTTGGGGGAAAATTCGTAGTGTTTTTAGAAGAAGGCTTGTTTGTTGTCTTACTCCTAGTATTGTAAGGATGTACTGTCTTGAAATTAGCTTGAAAAATGCTATCCAAGAAATGTCCAAAAATGTTTGGAGAGGATTCATCTTCTTCTACTGTCTCTTGTTCAGCTACTTCCTCAGAGATCTCAAGAGGCATCAAGTTATCCTGTGCTTCTAGAATCGTTTGAATAGCGAACTGCAGGCTTTCTAGGTTTAGGCCTTCAGTATTTGAATTAGGTTGGTTGGTGGGAAAAGGCTTCCTAAACGGGGGTTTGTAAGGCCCTTTTCTCGAAGAACCTTCTTCATCCATCCTTTTCAAATCTATAACTTGATTGGACAGTTTTTGAACGACTTTTTGTAAGTTTTCTAGATCTGAGCTTTCAGGTTGTGCTTTGTTTTGGGTAGGTCCAGGGAGGATTTTGATTTTCTTTTTGGAAGATGAACTAGTCTCTATTTTGTTGCTAGTAGTGTCTTTTAAGATGAGGATGTCTTTCTCGATCTAACTGGCTTCTTCGAAGGCTTCTAACAATGTGGATTTCTTAGATCTCTTTACCCAAATGGATATGCTTTGATGTAAGGCTTTTTTATAATATGCTATGATAAGATTCTCGGCAAGCATCGAATCCATAGGGTTTCAGTTCTTTAGTGTCAAGAATCTTTGATTAAAGTCTTTGATTTTCTCTTTGGGGTTCATTTTTAAACTAGAAAGCTCCATGACTATAACTTCTGGGGACTTGTCGTCTCGAAACTTCTCAAGAAAGAAGGATTCAAACTTCTCCCATGACACGATGGTATGTGGCTATTGGGAAAAGTACTAGGTAGAGGCATTGCCCTCAAAGGTGTAGGGAAATAATATACAGACTACATATTCATGATCGACACTACGGAGTCTAATGGCTAACATAAACTTTTTGATGTGATCTTCGACGATCTATTTAGAGTCTGGGTCAAATTTAGGGAACCACTTATTTGGGTGTTTGGGTAAGGGATGTTGAGGCCTAGGTATGGCCACTGCATCTTGGTTGAGGCAAGGTCTAGCGGGATTTTTCTGGTTGGCCATAGGTGTGAGTGGTTTCGAAGGCTGGGATGAGGAACCGCCTTCGTCAGAGGACTCTTCTCTAGAAGAAGAAGGAGATGAAGGAGGTGGTGAGGGTGGTATACTAGATCCTCCTACTGCATGAGTGAGGATTGGATCTGTAGGGTTTAAAGTGAGGTTAGTGACTCTGAGTTGTTCTCTGATATCATAGAAGTCTAATGGTTGGTCCAAAGGTCGGTTTGGTTGTCTTAAACGGGTGAAGGCACTGTGTGTTCTTATGAGAGATTGGCAGACAATCTCTTGTACATCACCACCTGTAGGATTTGGAGTTACTGGTTCAACTGTGATCCATAGATCGTCGCTTGATGTGGTTGTTGTTTGAGGGACAATGTTGTCATTTGAATGACTTCTAGTCACTATAGGTGAGCGGGTAGGTGGTGGAGGAGTCTTACGACCACCTCGTGCCATTAATAATTTTCAGGCCCTCCTTCTAGCGCCATTTGTTTATGGGCGAAATTGATCGCTCGTCAACTAGAGGAGTGAATCCCGTCTGGGGTTGTCTATTTAACCCAAGCCATTTGGATTAATCCACTCCGATGAGTTTAGCGGATCCATTAGCCGATCAAAGTCCTAAGAAAGTAAAAAAAAAAAAAACTAAAGAAACTAACTAGATGGCAAACAATTGCTGAAAACTATATACAAATCTAAAATATATTCATAGTTTACTAACTAACATTTATAGAATAGTATTTCTACTTATTAAATGTATAGTGTATCGATATAATTAAATCTCTAATATATGTACCATATTCACAAAATGCAAATTTTGATCGAAATTTGCGAAATCATATTTGAATTGATCTATGACAGAGAAGTTATCATTCAATGTTTTTGATTTTTTATAACTTTTATAAACGAGAAATGAAATGGTAGCTATCTAGTTGAGAAATGAAAATAATAATCGATACAATGTATTTAGACTACAGGTAATTCTTATATTAACTAAACTAATAAAATGAAACTAACAAACTGGCCTGAAGTCTTATCTCCTATTCGTCCTGTGCATAGCATCTAATTTTTATTTCTGATGAGGCCAACCCGCACCAGATCTTACCAATGCTTCTCGTAAACGCGAAGCAGTAACGATTGAATGCTAATGACAGAACATGTAAGGGATGTAGCAACAACAATTTTATAATTTAACAAATGATCACATTAAGATAAATCTCGCTGTAAAGATTTGTATACAACTGCTCATTTAATAAAGAAGATTAACCTTCTGATCATTAGATTAGAACAGGATAATTGTTGTATATAATATGAGAGACATAAAACATGGGCATCATATGAATCTGATCACATCAATTTGTAATAAACATGATATCTAAAGTAGTCACAATTTGATTACAAATCAAAATGAGTAAAACTTGAACAAAAATACGACATATCGAAGCTAAAGTTGTACAAACATCAACTTTCATTCAAGTCTGTCAATCATAAATCCATAGTTTCTACTCCCAGGCAATTATGCCTCTTAGTTTACAAAACAATACATTTTTATAGGCTATAGGATCAAAACGTTTCCTGTGGATATCATCAAATTTGATCCAAAAATTGTGGGGGATGCAACCTCCCGGATTCTCATTGTTATCAAAACTAACAGCCTATTCTAAAACCACATAAATAAATAGCATGCTAAGAGATTCCACTAGTGATTCAAATATTCTTTAGAAATCATATGTACCTCAGATTAAGGGATTCGTCTTAATCAAGCAATTTTTGAATTCACAATGGCAGTCGCTGCTTCCACGTTTTTAAAAACAATAGACCCTGTGGATGTATAACTTGCTGACAGACTACTTGAAAATCCTTTGGATCGATCAAGGGTTCACAGAAGGCTGAGGAACAAGTTTGTACAGGTGAGAGCAGTTCTGTGGAACAGGCCTGGAGAGGTACTAAACGTTTCAACAATTGCAAATAGACCAAAACGCACCTTTCAGCCACAAAGAATATTTGAGATTTGACCTCTAAAGGATGAGCTATATCTCTATAATGACCCAATTTATGGGGAAACCGTCTGTGATGAAGGTAAAAGGGCTCATTTTGGTTCTGGGTTTTCAAGGGTTTGATCTAATTCAAAACTTTTTGCTCAGAATCGCTCACACAAAAAAGTGTCTTTGGAGGAAATTACGGGATTAAGAAGTCTTCAATCACTTCCAACTGCACAGACCTATTTTTGCTTTGCAACCATCAACATGAATTCTTGAGCAACTGTTAAATTAAAACCCTTGAAMTTCTCAACAAAGACCCACCAACCATTCCTCTCTAAGTCTTCTCGGGCATTATCAAACAATAACAAAGTCTGGACACCGTTGGGTTCAATTGTCACTACAGGGGCCATGGCTAATAGCACAGAATCGATAGGGTATTTGGCGATGGGGTTCGACAGAACAAGCATAGAGCCATTGCCCTGAGCTTCCCCAACATAATGTAAAGGAAACTCGAAATGCTATGAAGGAGCATTAATTCTATGCGTGCGAGGACAGTGGTGTAGATCGAGGCCATGCAAAAACATCAAACCATGCTGTACTTGGAATGACACCTCGGTGTAATGGTACACAAAAAATCATAACAGTTAAAAACCATCATATGCATATCCAAAAATTCGATCAAAATGTCAAATAAACAATTGCATATCCATGATTTGATCAAAAAATCAATATGTCAAATAAACCATTGCATCAAAGATTTTATAAATCAAAACCATATTACCAATAGTCAAATGCTAAATGGGTGGTGGTTTGATACATATGTAACCAAGGTGTGTTCGAGACCAAGGGGTGATAACCATGGAAACAACCATGTTCGTGATAAAATAAGACAGATAAACGATAAAACATATGAATATTAACCCTTTGACGTAATCAAACATGAATTCCAACTGAGGGTTTTCACACTTGCAGTCGTGAAAATGAAATCAAAAAGAAGGTACACAGAAAGAGATGGAGAATAGTGTCGTTTAATGAGTAAGGTTGCGATGAGTAATGAGAATTTAAAAACCCTTTGTAGGAAGCTTTTCAAAATAGAGATTAATATGGCTGCCAACAAGGTGACACAGTGAAATGATGCCACCCAGAAGGTGTAGAGCGAATGCAGAAATGGAAGAAGAAATGAGGCGAATCCGAATGAGATTGGACACCATGGAAACAACACAGAGAAGAGCACTAGACGCTCGAGATATCAATGAAGCTGAGAGTGAAGAAGAGGAATTCGAAGAAAATGTAGCAGAGGATGCTGCACAAGATCACTTAATAAAATTTGTTTCAAAAACAGGAGCCAGAGCGAGGATAGAGGTACCAATGTATGAAGGCAATTTAGAAGTTGAAGAATTGTTAGATTGGGTACATGCTATGGAAAAATACTTCGATTATGAATATATCGAAGAAGACAAGATGGTGAAGCATGTAGTGACAAGACTGAAAGGTCATGTAGAGCTATGGTGGGATGAACTGCAAGTTAAAAACTAGAAAAATGGTAAGCAAAAAATTAAAAGCTTGGATAGGATGGTAGCTAATATGAAAGCCAAATTTATCTTGAAGGATTACCAAATTAATCTTTATAGAATATTACAGAACCTGAGACAGTAAGGTTTATCAGTGAAGGAGTACACTGAAGAATTTTATAGACTGAGCATCAGGGCTGGACAGAAGGAAAATGAAGATGAAAAGACAACCATATATATCAATGGGATGAGATATGAAATCCAATAGGAAATGAGCATGATGTCGGTTAGTAAATTCGAGGATGTTTATCAAGCAGTGTTGAAAGATGAAGAAAAAATTGCCAAGAAGTAAATCCAACGAAGCAGAGGAGGAAACTTAAGTAAAGGTAAGGGAACTACCAGAGGGAAGTTCCATAAGTCGAAGCATGAAGCTGACAAACAACATAGTCACCATGAGAAAGGTGAAAGTTCTAAATAAGGATAGCATGGAGGAAGAATTTTGTTTTCCAAAGGAAGAGGATGAGGAAGAGCCAGAGGAGGCGTAGTTAGATGCTATACCTATGGAGAGAAAGGGCACAAGTATTGGGAATGTCTCGAGGGAAAGAATGAAGGAGGAGGTGAAGAACATGTTGCCGAAGAACATAAACATGTGGAAGAAAAAGTGGAAGAAGGAGGAAAGAACCTCATGATGAGGAAGATTATTCTTAAACCAGAGAAGGAACGAGAGGAACTAGTTCAGTGAACAAGTCTGTTCATAACTACTTTCAAGTTGAAAGACAGAGTTTGCAAGGTGATCATAGACAGTGGGAGCACTAAAAATTTAGTATCCATAGAGATCGTGGAGAATCTGGAGTTGAAAAAAACTGCACATCCAAACCCATATAAGGTATCGTGGTTGCAGAAAGGACATCAAGTAATGGTAAGTCAACAATGCCAAGTTGAATTTAAAATAGGAGGTTATAGGGAGGAAACATTATGTGATGTAATTCCTATGGATGTTTGTCATATTTTATTGGGGAGACCGTGGCAGTATGACAAAAAGTTTATTCATGATGGGAAAAAGAATACTTATATCCTAGAAAAGAATGGTAGGACACATATGTTGTTACCAATAGAAGACAAAGAGAAAAAGAGGGAAGCTAGTTCAAGTATATTTCTCATGAGTGGGAAGGAACTCTTGAAAGAAGTCAAGAAGGAAAAGGAAATGTAGTTTGTTGTAGTGAGGAAGCCTAGAGTTATCCTTATGAATACTCATGTGGAATATTTGCCTATAGAAATCCAGGAACCATTAGAAAACTTTTCTGACATAGTAGTCGATGAGTTACCTCACTCATTGCCACCCATTAGGAGTAGAAACCATCATATTGACCTTATTCCAGAAGCTAGTTTGCCAAAAAAATAAGTTTATAGGTTGACACCTAGAGAGAATGAGGAAGTCAAAAATCAAGTCCAGGAGTTGTTGGATAAAGGTTTAGTCAGGGAAATCCTAATCCCATGCACAGTACCAACTGTGTTAAGTCCAAAGAAGGATGGAGGATGGAGAATGTTTACAGATTCCCGAGCCATAAACAAGATAACCATCAGGTACATATTTCCTTTATTGAGGATGGATGATTTGATGGATTGTTTGAGTGGAGCAAGATATTTTCCAATATAGACTTGAAGAGTGTATATAATCAAATAAGAATGAGAGAGGGAGATGAATGGAAAAAAACATTCAAGATAAATGAAGGATTGTTTGAATTGTTGGTCATGCCATTTGGGTTGACAAATGCACCAAGAACATTTATGAGATTGATGAATGAAGTGTTGAAAGACATCATTGGGAATTTTTTCATAGTATATCTAGATGACATACTAATATTCAGTAAGACAAAGGGAGAACACTTAAGACATTTGACATCAGTGATGTAAAAGTTGCAGAAAGAGAAGTTGTTGATAAATCTGAAGAAAAGTTATTTTATGAATAAGGAACTCATATATTTGGGTTTTTTGATCTCTCCAAATGAATTGAACATGGATCAAAAAAAGGTAAGAGAAATCAAAGAATGGCCATCGACAAGAAACATATTTGAGGTAAGAAGTTTTCATGGGTTAGCAAGCTTCTATAGAAAGTTTATCAGAAATTTCAGTGGTATATGTGCACCCATGATGGACACTGTGAAGAAGAAACATAAGTCCTTCAGTTGGATAGAGGAAGCTGAAAAAGGTTTCAAAGTGTTTAAGGAGAAGATCACAAAACAACCAATTTTGGTCTTGCCATATTTTGGAAAAACATTTCAGGTGAGATGTGATGCAAGTGGATTAGCTATTGGAGCAGTCTTGAGTCGGGATAATAGGCCAATTTCTTATTTAAGTGAGAAACTAAATGACGCCAAGAATGATTATTCCACATATGACAAAGAATTTTATGCAATGATTCAAGATTTGAAGAAGTGGAGACACTATCTAATTCCCAAAGAATTTGTCTTCTACGGTGATAATCAAGCTTTGAAATTTATTACTAGGTAAGAAGAGTTGAATCAAAAACATGCAAAATGGGTAGAATTTATGCAAAATTTTAATTTTGTTACTAAGCACATTGCTAACAAAGTTTCATATGCTTTGAGCAGGAGGAGTTTGATTGTACATGAATTCCATGTGGAAACCTTGGGGTTTGAACACTTCAAGGAGATGTATAAAGAAGATGTAGATTTTAAGGAAGCTTATGAGGCATGCAAGAATCCTTTATTGGGAGACACAAGCCCATGGACTGAATATTTGATCCAGGATGGATTATTGTTCAAAGGAAGCCAATTATGCATTTTGAAATGGTCAATGAGAGATAACCTATTGAAAGAGAAACATAATGGAGGCTTAGATGGACATTCTATTCACGATAAGACATTTGCATAGCTAAGTAATTCATATTATTGGTCGAGCATGAGGGCAGAAGTGAAATTTTTTGGGAAGAAATGTAGAATTTGTCAGTATGAAAAAGGACGACAACAAAACACTGGTTTGTATCATCCATTACCAATTCTAGAGAGGTTGTGGGATCCAATCACTATGGATTTTGTTTTGGGATTGCCTAGAACTCAAAAAGGAAGCGATTCCATATTTGTTGTGGTGGAAAATTTTTCAAAAATGGAACACTTCATGCAATTCCATAAGACAAACAATGCTACATGCATAGACAATTTGTTTTCCAGAGAGGTAGTGAAACTACATGGATTCCAAGGAGCATAGTCTCAGATAGGGATACCAAATTTGTAGGACACTTTTGGAGGACTTTATGGAAGAGGCTGGGGACGAACTTGTCCTTTATTTTATCATATCACCCTTAGAAAAATGGATAGACTGAATTAGTAAACAATAGTCCCAGAAACTTGTTAAGAAGTTTTTTCACTGAGCAAGGTCAACATTGGGATAAGATTTTGTCACAAGCAGAATTTGCATTCAAAAATTCAGTGAACAAGAGAAAATGAAAAAGTCCATTTGAAATTGTGTATGGTATAAATCCAAGAGGTATTACAAAGTTGAGAGATCTGAATCAAGATGAGTTCAGAAGTGCTAGAGCAGAGGATTTTGCAGCATAAGTGTAGAAACTCTATGACAGAGTCAGAGAATAGCTACAGAACAAAAACCATATATACAAGAGTAGGGTTAATCAAAAGAGGAGAGAAGTTCAATTTGAAGTTGGAGATGAATTTTTAGCTCATTTGAGAAAATAAAGGTTTCCAAGGGGAACATATAACAATTTGAAGATGAAGAAGATAGGACCATGAAAGATTCTCAGAAAATTTGCAGCCAATGCTTATGAAATTGAGTTACCAGACAACGTTGGGATATCGTTGATATTCAATGTTGCAGATCTGTATCCTTACACAAGAGATGCACCAGGAGAATCAGATGATTAGAAATAAATTTAGTGGGAAAAGAAATTGCCCACACCAGAAAAACCTCAGATGGAGAAAATCATTGAACAGAGGGATGGAAAGAAAACAAAGAGGAAGGCATATCTTGAATACTTAGTCAAGTGGAAATATCAACCAATGGAGGATGCCAGTTGGGTTAAGAAACCTGATATTTTGAAGCATGGAAAAATAGTGCAAGAGCTCATGGACATGAATCCATGAATTTTTTTAACCAGAGGAGTATGATCCAGGAGCATCGCCTTCCAATTCAACAATGCAAGCATGGAGGAAAATGAATGACATCTCAACAAATGATAAAATTTCAAATCAGAAATTAACTCAGAATTAAATAGTGTTGTTGAGATATTTTGTAAACAACATTTTAAACATGTAAGTTTCTTGTAAAGTCTTACATATTGTAAGGGATTGCAGATATGGAGTGTTGACTCTTATCTGGAAATAATTGTTAGTTATTGTAATAGGATAGATTAGGTAACCCCTATGAGTTGATAGGATAGGTTGTAGACAGGATGAGAGATCTCATGGAGCCAGGTGCTTAGGTAGTTGTTGTTGCATTGTAACAGATAGATAGAGTAGAGAGAATGAGATAGAGATCATAGAGATTAGTAGAGTAGAGTAGAGTAGAATAAACACTATGTAATTTTTTTTCATGAATGAATAGAATAGACATAATTGTCCCAAATCCTTGGACTATGTTCATTTGATGTATGATTGAATGACTGTGATATTCTGCGTGTTTGGTTATTTTCATTTTTTGTTCATGTATGATTGTTCGAGACATCGACTATATGATTTTGTGACGAAACTGGATGAGTTTCAATTGTTTCTCTTCTGACACTCATATGCAAGGTGTGCATATTGAACGCAAGGAGTGCATCGACTGAGTCCCAGAGTCGCTCAAAGAGGTTCAGAGGGGACAAGAGAAACTTATACTAGGTGAAAGGTGTTCACAATGTCAAGGAGAGACCAAGCTTCGAAGAACCAACACAGAGGAGAGCTAGGTGGGAGAGAAGAATTTCTTGCTAAGAAATCTTTCAATTTGAGTTATTGAAATTTCGAGAATGCAAGGTGTGAGTGGGATATCGAAATCCTTTCAAGGATAGAAGATCAGAAGAGATAACACTTTTCTCGAGTTTTTATGAGATCCCAGAGTCAGACTCGTAGAAAGAACAAAGGTCTGAAATCTTTAAAGATTGATAAATCTTCCAAGAGGAGAGATATCAAAAGCTTAGGAGGAGGAGCGACCGTGATCGTTGGATCATAGTGAAGAATATTGACATTCATCGGATCATAGGAAGGTGCATGAAAATTAGCACTTCACAAAACAAAGGAGAGAGAACCTATCGGGGTTGAACTTTGAGATTTTCAAAACCCGAAGAGTCGGAACCCCGAAGTAGAACCTTAGTCGTCCGATCGCAAGAGAAGATGTGAGTCATCAAATTGTTTGGGGTGAACTCTGAGTGTCAGATTGTCAGAGGGGATCTCAATTGTCAGATATTGTAAAGTCTGAGAGGAAGCCAGTTTGAAAATTGAAACGATTGAAGCGTGGAGAGCCGAAGTGAATCTAGATCATTGATCTAGGAGGATACGTGTCGATAGGTTGGAATATATAGAGGAACAAAGAGGTTTAAGCATTGAAATATATGAAACCCGAATACCCAAAGAGATGAGAGTCATTGATCTATGAAGAGACACTTGGCAGTATATCGTGAACTTCGGGAAAGTTGAAGTGGGTTTTTTTAGTTTGAGAACTGAGATCATCGGAGTGAGAAGACCCAAATACCCAAAGTAATATCTAGACCATGAGATATAAGGGAGACGTGGTGTGAATCCATGGAATTTGGGTAGATTCTTTGGCTAGATTCCCGAAGTGATTTGTAGCTGCCAGATCTAAGAGGGACATGGTGTAGATCCATTCATTTTGGGTAAAGATCCGAAGAAATCCTCGATCGTTAGATTAGGAGGACACACGTTAGTGGATCACATACTCTAGCTAAAATCCATTGGGGAAAAGGAAGTTTGAGATTTGAGATTTCAAAAGTATGGAGACATAAAGGAAATCTTGACCGATGATCAAGAAGAGGGTCGTAGGACCATTGATCTAAGTTGAAAGGTCAAACATCCATAGTGGGAGTAGAACCATTGATTGAGTAGGACATGTGTCCGTAGATTGTCAACTCCGGGATATTGACATACGGAGGAAGATGGATTTGAGATTTTGAATTCTCGAAGTCCATAATTGCGAAGATATTTTGACCTTTGATTCAGAGGAAATAGATCTGGTCCATAGATTTGAAGGGCACAGATATAATCGTCGATTTAGACGTTATCATCAAGATCATAAGATTGACAATCCCATCGTATTGTAGGGACATAAATTGTGAGGAGTTTAAGATATCAAGGGTGGGCTGCAATTCAAACCATGGTTCCATCAAGGGGACATGTGGAAGTCATAGGAAAATTGTGAGATCAAAAGTAGTTTAACTCCAAATCACTTGTGGGTGCACCCGCAATTGTGTGGTCATCACCCAAGGTCACATTCAAGAGAGGGATTATCTGAGAAGGAGCTATCACTCAACACTCTGATATTTAACATCAGAGTGAAAGGGAAGGTCATGGGTTCTATCGTACCTACACCAAGAAGTCGAAAGGGCTTGTGTCTTGATATAGAAGGAAACCATTAAGGTTTCAAAGGGTCATCATACTCAAGAATCAACCATCCTTTGACCAGGAGGTCGTGCAGCCCTACGGGAAGTAGGGGGGATGCATCAATATGATATGGTATAATATGGTATGATATGGTATAATATGGTATGATATGGTATAATATGGAATGGTATTGTTATTGTTATTGGTATTGGTATGGTATTAGTATTGGTATAGTATTGGGGATGGGCATGACGGGAATATTGGGGATTGGCATGGTATTGGTATGGTATTGGTATGCATATCATTGCCAATGCATACCATTTCCATGCAATGATATGCAATGGTATTGATATTAGTATTGGATATGGTATTGGTATTGGTATTTGAATGGTATGGTATGGTATGGTATTGGTATTTGTATGGTATTGGTATGGTATTTGTATGCATATCATTTCTAATGCATACCATTGCCATGCAATGGTATTGCTATTGTTATGCATACCATTGCCATGCAATGGTACTGGTATGGAATGGTATTGGTATTGGTATCTGACGCAACCTCTGCCCTCGATGGCTCAGTCGCTCCACCAGGACCTTCTTCTCCCCTCAGCCTGAAGAGTCGATGCTCTTCCAACTCCCTCGGGAGGTCTTTACCCACAGCTTCCTCTGTCGATCCTTGCTCTTTATCTGACGAAGGATCGGCTCTCACGGCCTCACGAATCCCGCGACCAGAAATTTGACTCCCGGGATCCGAGACCCGATTCTCCCAATCAGCGTTGACCCTATCTCTATTTGTCGGGACCTCTCACTATCGCAACTCGTGACTCTATGCCACCGAACACTCAACCTCTGAGATCCGAAGTCCCGAGATGCCCACGACTCGGAATCTTGCAATCTCGCTCACTCGTCGCTTCTGGGGCCAGACCTTGAGGCCTCCAAATCCCGAGATCTGATGTCCCGTGACCACTTGTCACGTCATCAAATACCGACGTGCACCATGCAAACGTTCCGAAACGTCGCGTTTCACATCCTCGTGATTTCACCCTATGAGAAACAAGAATCCTCCGTCGTGAACTTCCGATCCATCTGACCTATAAGTCGGATCACGGCTTCAGTGATTCTCCATGAGAATTTCAAGTCGTCGATTCTTTTCCTCTTAAAGAGTTCCTCCATTCCCCACCTTTATCAGTGCAAG
>JZKD02S0134750.1:59237-128637 GCA_000966675.3 Picea glauca
TAGAGATGAAAGTGGGTGGAAGAGGGTATGACAACAAAATATGTAGATAAAATAAAGGTAAGAATAAAAATCAACCTCAACCAAAGGATGAAGGTCTTTATGAATTCACAAATGCTACAACATAGAAGAGATAAAGTAATTTGTTTCCATGTGGCCTTTGAGCTCAAACTTATTGGTTAAAAATGCACAAGAATCATGATTAAATGCAATTCTATGGTCAAGGGAAAAGTTTGAAAATTAGGATGGCCATGTGGGATATGAATGCTGGATACTTTTCTTGCTGAAATTTTGGCTCGATGTAAATATGTAGGGTTATAATTTTTTTTTTCAACTCCAAAACATGATATCAATATGTCAAAAATGTGACTAAGGTGAGGTTTTTTTTTTCATAGCATATTACTTGAAATAATATAATTGGTTTACTAAAAATTATTGACTATGTTGTGTATTATAGGAGCCAGATGAGGCCATGGCAACATATCGTGTCATATCAAAAGAGGACATAACGGATGACGCAGGACATCAGGTACTCTAATTTTAACTTAGCTTAAGAAAAATTAATCTGATGGCATTTTGTGAAACGTCCATGTTTTTTCACAAAATTATAAATTTTATAGTGTATTATCAAATCTTGTCATAAATTGATGCATATTCTTGATTATCTTAGATGAAGATTGAAGAAAATGTAGAACTTCAACATTCAACTAGCAAACAAAAAAGATATGTATGTGGATGTGGACCTAAAACTATTAAATCACGTAGAGGAAAGTGGGTGGAAGAGGATATGACAATGGATCCTGCAGACACAACAAATGATCACATTGAACAAGAGGTAGGTCTGGACTATAGTACATGGGATGAATACTTTGAGAAAATTGTTGTTTGTGGATGTTTTGTATGTCATGGAAAGAAACAATTCAAACAAGCGATTGTACACAAAAATTACAGAGATTATGATCTTCCAGTGGGTAGTATGCCTCCTACAATCGATTCAAATCCAATTGGAATTGTGGTAAGTAATTTTCCAATTTGATATAAATAATATGTATACTTCTTTTGAACATTGTTTTATATTATTAAAATAATTAATTTTTTTCTTAATTAACACTTGTAGGATAAAGTTCTTGGTTTAAAGTTTCTTAGATCATCGACTTCTAGCCTAGAGGTCGATGATAATTTATCAGATGATACATATAAAAACAATATGTGCACATATACCATCTCTGAAGATGAGTATTTGATGAAAACAAGTAACAAAACATGAAACACTTTAAATATGCATAATTTTCTTAACGACAAGGGGAAGGTGGACTACATACCCTATGAGAATGAATGTCATGGAGATGATGACTTTACCCTAAGTTTGAGATCAATTTACAAAGAGACATTTGATCGTCGATTACATTTTTCTTGCCCCAATGATGAACAACTACCTAGAGTGTATGAGGTTTTTCAATTTTGGGGATACAACTACATGATACAACCCTCCAATATTCATGGAGAAAATCTAGGCTTCTTTATTGTCCAAAATTCCCATGTGGGATCTAAAAATAGAAAAAATTCATAGCAAACCACTAGGAGATTAATTCTATATTATGGTCCATCATATTACAGTGGTGAATGGAAAAGGCTAGCAAAAACTAAGCCTAGCATGTTAGCATATGGTCTAAATTCGAATATGTATACACATCATCTCCAATTTGAAAGAGGAAAAGAAATCGATAGAGCTCATATTATGTATATAAATGGATGTGCATACATGAACAAAAATATTTCAGGTTTTATAAATAATAGTAAGGGAAGGGACCATAATGGAAGACCAAAATGTCAATTTGTTGAAGTTATAAATGATAAAGATGGGTATATGGAAAGAGAGGCTGATATATTGATAATGGTTTACTCTATTATGGACCCTACCATTGGTAATGAGTTATTGATTAATTACCCCTTTTTAAAATGCATTCCCATTAGAGAGAAAAGGGAAGAACTAGGTCTCCCTAAGGATGCTCATAAGGGAAGAAACCAAAGAATAATCAATGAGTGTGGATTGTCATTTTATACACTATGTTGTCAAAATTGTGTTTTATTTCAAATTATTGCATAAAATAAGTAGTATATAAAATAATATTATGCTATTCAATTGATGTATATATGCTCATACAATCTATATTATTATTGGTTAATACAATATATTTAATTATATTTCTTTGAAATTGATACAATTATGATTTATCCAATTCTTTCCAAACATTAAATAATGATTGTGTATGTTGATAGGTAGAAGAAATTGATGATCCACCTACTAATACTCAAGTTCAAATTGGGTTATTAAGATTTGGACAGATGATCCAAACCATCCTTTAAACCATACCGGGGAGAAAAGAGTACCATTGAAGAGAACACTACCAATTGATAAGTTTGAAGAGATGATGAGATTAGAATACAATGATAACATGCCACATAGATTTAATGATGATAATGATGATAGTGAAAATGAAGTGCATGAAGAACGATTGAATGAAATGCTTACAGGTTTCTTTGGGGTTGGAAACAATAATTATGATAATTATCATATGGTTGATAGTAACGATGATAGTATGGGTAATTACCACCAACGTAATATTGATGATAAAAACCTGAAAGATTCAATCAAGCAAGCTGTGAAGACACCCATGTTCAGATTGAGTGCAAGTAGAACCTCAAAAATTGCACGCACATTGATATTATTAGAAATCAAATAACTATTTGGTTGGTCAAACAAAGGATTCACTACCCTACTGAAGTGAGTTGAAATGCATTTCTTACTTTTCATTGTCAATTGGTGTATGTAATTTGTAAACATTCATCAAATACATTTATATTTCTTTAATGGGATGTTATAAAACATATATTTTATATAAACAATAGTAGTATGTATTGACATATCAAACATGTGCATCATAAGTCAAACATTTCATTGATTTAATCTCTGGCAATATTACATGGCACTAAAAACTAAAATATTCCCTGAAGAGAATGTGTTTCCATCAACTTGCGGAGAAGCACGTCAATTGTTGGATGAGTTGGGGATTGAATATAAACAAATTAATTCATGTAAAAATGATTTAATTTTATACAAATGTGAATATCAAAACAAGGTAGAATGTCATGTATGCAAAGAGAACAAATATCATACAGATGTACAAGGTCCTACAGTTCCAAAAAAGGTTTTACATCACATGCCAATTATACCT
The DNA here is from genome assembly GCA_000966675.3 of Picea glauca. NCBI lineage: Eukaryota > Viridiplantae > Streptophyta > Pinopsida > Pinales > Pinaceae > Picea > Picea glauca. The sequence goes on from JZKD02S0134750.1 coordinate 62,471, forward strand.
AGACTTAAAAAAAAGTCTCTTTGCAAGTCACTTGCACAATTGATGTATTGGCATGCAAAGAATAGGATTAAATATGGATTCATGCGAATTTCGGCCGACTCCAAAGAAATGAAATACATAGAGGAAAAATGGCCAAGTAAATTCAAAGATGAACCACATAGTATTATGTTTGGTCTTGCAATTGATGGAGTGTTCCCATTCTCTTTCCTCAACTTAAATTATAGTGTTTGGACAATCATATTGATAGTATAAAATATCCCCTCATGGATGAGTGTTGGAAAGGAACACCTTATGTTGACTCTCATTTTTCCAAGAAAACATCAAGTTAAAAATATGGATGTTTATATTGCACCTTTTATTGATGATATGCAACTACTATAGAAAGGCACAAGAATGTATGCAATATCACGTCCTCCACCAAATAGGTCCTTCATGTTGTATGGTATTCTATGTTGGACTATTCATGATTTTCCAAGACTTGGTGTCTGCTCTGGTAAGATGAAATATTTACGTATTCACACTCATAATTTATTTTCATCCCAAATTTCATACTTACTTTTATACTATTATTATAACACTATTAACATTACTTATTGAATTGAAGGGATTCAAGGAAAGGGAATATTTGCATGTGCAATATGTGCAGATCAATTTCAAGGGAGGTATTCTAAAGATATGCATACATTTATTTATGCAAACAACATGATTTTTCTACCAACAAATCATAAGTTTAGAAATCATCTAAAGAATAAATTTGATGAAAAAGTTGAAAATACAGGCCCTCACATCATTATGGGTCCAGGTTTTTGGATTAAGAAGTATGAATATGTTGAATTGAAATGTTGGGAGGTTTTATTTTATTGGGGTGATTCAATTGAAGAACCAAAACAAGTTTTAGTTAATATGTTAGAAGGAATGAAAAGTAAATCCATATTTTATGAGATCCCTTAGTGGAAGGATCTATTAATATCTCACCTATTAGATCCTCTGCACATCTTCAAAAATGTCCCAGATTTTATATTTTGACATATATCAAGCAAAGAGAAGGACACCTTGTGTTTGAGGAGGGATATTTCTCTTTCACGTACCAAATTTGATAGAAGACATTTGTGGCCAAACAGGGAGAATGAAACATATTCAAAATCTCCATGGATTTTGAAAAACATAGATCTATACCAATTAAAAAAATTCATATGTTCAATAAGGACACCTACTCGCTATGGGTCATCATTGGATAAAGATTTTATAGTTGATGGACATATCACAGGATTTAAAACAAGTGATTTTCATAATTTTCTGAAGGTATTATATATCATCATTTAAGTTAACTGGTAGCATTGATTTAGTACTAAATATATTTTTATATTTTGTTTTGTGAAAAATTACTAGTGACCTATGATGAATGTGTTTGGTATCATATCATGCCATTGACAATTAGGGGGGATACATGTCTTACCATTGACTTAAGGAATGCCATAAGTCGATTGTCAGCATTTACAAGGTATGTGGTATGAAATGTTCATGTGTGAGAGACATAGAGATATTATATTCCATTTTATTTTTTCACTGAAGGTTCATTCTAATTTACTGTTATTATATTAGGTGGGTAACCTCCAAGTAGATCCATAAATGTGAAGTACAAAAATGGAAGAAGGAAATTTCATAAATTGTATGTGTATTTGAGAAGGAACTCCCTACAAGTTTCATGGACCTACAAGTCCATTTACTTATACATATAGTCAATGTCATTAAATTGGTGGGTGTCGTATCAACGAGGTGGATGTTTTTCTTTGAGAGGTATATCAAAAATGTAAAAATATGTGGCCAACAAAAGGAACATCCAGAGGGTTGTATGGTTGAAGTTCATGTATTGAATGAAGTATTTTTCTTCCTATGAGAATTTCTTGGTAAGGATTTTGAAGATGGGCCACACTTCTAGGATGAAGAACGGGCATCATATATTATTGATGGAGAAAAACCACAATATAATGGTGTTAAAGTAGAAATTAGTAAGTAAATTCATGATCATTAATGTGGTTGTTTTCCTTGCAATCATTAATTTGATCTGTAATTTATTTGTCAACTTAACTGAATAACATTTGGAGTTTGAAATAAACATGTTATGTAATAGGTGTAGATGAAAGTGCAATACTCAATAAGTTGATTATGTACCACATGGGATTTATGAAAAAATGGATTGATTTGTATGATAAAAAGAGAGAACAAGTGTTAGAATCAAGGAGACATTTTAAGAGATCCAACCCAAGGAACAATCCACTTCACATTGATCTTATTGGGGAATGGGGCAAAGATTTCACTCTAGAATAGGTTACTGAACAAATTCAAAATCAAACAGAAGATGAATGTATAGATTCGAACATAATAGAATATAAAATCAACATGTGTAGAGGATGTGAAAGAAGGGTATAGTTGGAATTTTACAAAATGTTGTTTCCTTACAATTTTGACACTATTAACTATTTTAATATTCGTCATTATATTTGTTTTCACTGAAATAAATGGTCTTTCACAGGAGAGGAAATATCCTGCAATGTGGGCATATGGACGAAATTATTGTGTAGAAAGGGTATATGTAAATAGACGTTCCTTTGATTGTGGAATCATGGATGATTTTAGGAAATCCATTTGAGCAATCTCAAAAGATAAGAATATTATTGAAGGGAATCTACAATATGTTGGAAAAATCTAAGAAATTATTGAGTTGGATTACTGCTCTTTTAAATGTTGCATTTGAGAGGACACAAAGACATGATAACCATAGTGGATTATTTTCTATAGATTCCTTGAGGTTCCTACTGGAGGATAAGGAGCCTTACGTTCTACCAATTCATTGTGAGTAGGTATTTATTTAACTCAAATAAGAAGCAATAGTGATCATTAATCTATTTATTCATTGTTTTTTGTGATAATATATGTGTTTATTAATAAATAAAAGTGTTATAAGATATTTATAATATATGTATGTCATTCATGTGCATGTATTTTTCTATGAATATATTTTAGACCCGAATTGGATATTTGTCATACATTATGATCCAAGATTAAGGCATGTATTTGATGATGCATTAGTGGATATTGAGAAAAATAATTATGTTCAACAAAATGAGAGAGATGGATTAAATAACATCGAATAAATTAACATCCATGATGATGTTGAAGATGGTTATGTTCAGGCACAATAAGACAACAATACAGAGTTAGATGATTTTATGGAAGACAACAATGTGGATGGTATAGAAAATGATGATCCAAATTATACATATGGTAACAATATAGATGGTCTAAAGTCAAATTTCAATTATGATGAAGATGATGCAGATCAAGAAGAGGATGATGATAATATTAAATACTTTAAAGAACATATGAACATTAACAATAATAAATTGGATGACATTGTTGTAGGCAATAATGTTAGTGACCAAGACTTCTAAATTTTCAGAATTATTTGTAATCCAATTTTTAAAATGTTGATTCTTATGGCCCAAACTTTCATGAAATGCTTCAACATTATTTCCAATGATACAAATTACCTTTTCTATGATTTTTTGGCCAAAAAAATTAGGATTACTTATATAAGAGTTAGCATGGTTAGTGGTCATTTATTGGCAATTATTAAAAAATATAATTAAATATACCATATACATAAATCAATGTAAATCTAGACAATTAGGATAATTGATGTATCCAAAGTTTATTCATTAATTTATATTTTAAAACAAATGAAATATTTCACTAAGCTTAAACCCAATACCTTAACCTTTATACCATCTAACCCCTAAACCGTTGAAACATGGACGATCTTGAAGATTATGTGGGGACATCAGACATCCTTGAGTATTGAAACCCTCCCATACCATCCAGTGATATGTTACTAGTATAGCCATGTCAAACTTCGACGCATACATGCATAGTTTGGAGAAATTTCAATGTTGGCCTCATTCATTGGTAACCATGTAGGGTTGATTGATGTCATTAATCCCTTTACCATATATAATCCGTAACCCATTAAAAATTAAACCACTTTTACGTTGGACCCTATCAAATTCTTTTGGGATGTCTCAACTTAATAGAATCATGGTTTACTAATCATCTCAAATAATTCCACAAGAAACACACAAATGCATGGAAATTGACATCTTCATTAGGTTTCATTTTAAATATGGGTATGTCGGGTTTGATCTTTGTTGGCATGGATGGAAAAATTGGGTCATGATGAATATGATGATGATGGAAATGAGAAGCATGATGATGGAAATGATGAAGAGAATGAATTCCCTAAGTCTTAAAAACCTCCCATACCATCAAGGCATGCACCTAGTGTAAACACGTAAATTTACAATGCATACAGTCACATTTTGAAGAAAATTCAACATTGGCATCATTCACTGCTCATTGTGTGAGGTAGATGGATGACATTGGTGATGGGAATGTTGGAATTTCCAAGACATTTAAAGAGATTTCCTAAAAATATTCTATATAAGGGAATGTCGAATGATGACAATGAACGTTGATGCAAACATGGACGATCTCAAAAAGTATGTGGGGAAATCAGACATACTTGAGTCTTGAAACCTTCCCATACCATCAAGGCATGTGTCTAAAATAACCATGCCAAATTGTGATGCATACAATAAAATATTGAATAAATTTCAACGTTGGCCCCATTCACTTCTCACTATGTGGGGTCGGTGCATGACATTTGTGATGGGTGTATTGGAAGTTCCATGTACAATTTCAAGATAGTTTTTACAATGATTCTATGAAGGGAATGATGAATGATGACAATGAGATGTGCATGATGAACGTTTATGAAAATGTGGATGATCTCAAACATTACGTGGGGACATCAATATACATCCTTAAGTCTCGAAACCCTCCCATACCATCAAGGCATGTGTCTAATCTAACCATGTCAAATTTCGATGCATACACGAACATATTGAATAAATTTCAATGTTGTCCCCATTCATTTCTCACTATATGGTGTCAATGCATGACATTTGTGATGGGTGTATTGGAAGTTCCATGTCAAATTTCAAGATAGTTCTGACAACGATTCTATAGAAGGGAATGATGAATGATGACAATGAGACATGCATGATGAACGTTGATGCAAATGTGTATGAACTCAAAAAGATTATGTGGAGAAATCAATATACATCCTTATGTCTCGAAACCATCCCATACCATGAAGGCATGTTTCTAATCTAACCATGTCAAATTTTGATGCATGCAGGCACAAATTGAAGAAATTTCAATGTTGGCCCAATTCACTGCTCACTATATGGGTTCAATGCATGACATTTGTGATGGGTGTATTGGAAGTTCCATGTCAAATTTCAAGATAGTTTCGAAATGATTCTATAGAAGGGAATGACAAATTATGCCAATGAGATGTCGATGATGAACGTTGATGCAAATGTGGATGATCTCAAAAGTTATGTTAGGACATCAGTATACATCCTCGAGTATTGAAACCATCCCATACCATCAATGAATGTGTTTAGTCTAACCATGTCAAATTTCGACGCATAAATGCACATATTTAAGAAATTTCAAGGTTTTCCCCATTCAATGCTCACTTTACGAGGTCAGTGCATGACATTTGTGGTGGGTGAATTGGAAGTTCCATGAAATTTCAAGAGAGTTCCAACAAAGATTCTATAGATGGAAATGACGAATCATGACAATGAGACATCCATTATATTGAACGCTGATGAAAACATGGATGATCTCAAATATTATGTGGGACGTCAAACATCCTTAAGTCTCGAATCCCTCCCATAATGTCAAGGAATGTGTCTAATCTAACCATGTAAAATATCAATGCATACAGGCACAAATTGAAGAAATTTAAACATTGGCCCCATTCCCTGCTCACTAAGTGGGGTCAGTGCATGACATTTATGATGGGTGTAGGGAATGATGAATGATGATAATTAGACGTGCATGATGAAAATTGATGCAAGTGTGGATCATATAAAATATTATGTTGGGACATTAATATACATCCTTGAGTCCCGAAACCCAAGATGGAATTTGTCATGGGTGTATTGGAAGTGCCATGGCATTTCAAGAGAGTTTTGACAAAGATTCTATAGATGGAAATGACGAATGATGACAATGAGACATTCATTATGAAATTTTATTCAAACATGGACGATCTCAAATATTATGTGGGGAAAGAAAACATCCTTGAGTCTTGAAACCGTCCCATACCGTCAGCACATGTGTCTTGTCTAACCATCTCAAATTTCGATGCATACAGGAAAAAACTAAACAAATTTCAATGTTGGCCCCATTCATTGCTCACTGTGAGGGGTCATTCCATGACATTTGTGATGGGTGTATTGGAAGTTCCATTTGAAAATTCAAGATAGTTTCAAAAATAATTCTATAGAAGGGAATGACGAATGATGACAATGAGATGTGCATGATGAACGTTGATGCAAGTGTGGATGATATCAATGATTATGTGGGGACATCAATATACATACTTGAGTCTTGAAACTCTCCCATACTGTCAAGGAATGTGTCTAGTCTAACCATGTCAAACTTCGACGCATACCGACACATATTGAAGAAATTTCAATGTTGGCCCCATTATGCACACTATGTGGGGTCGGTTCATGACATTTATGGTGGGTGAATTGGAAGTTCCATGATATTTCAAAAGAGTTCCAACACATATTCTATATATGGAAACAATGAATGATAACATTGAGAAGTCCATTATGAAAGTTTATGCAAACATGGAAAATCTCAAAGATTATGTGGGGACATTAGATATCCTTGATTATTGAAATCCTCCCATACCGTCAAGGCATGTATCTAGTCTAAGCATGTCAAATTTCAACCCATACATGCACACTTTGAATAAATTTCAACATTGGCCCCATTCAATGCTCATTGTACAAGGTCGATGCAATATGACATTTGTGATGGGTGTATTGGAAGTGTCGTGACACTTAAAGAGATTTCTTACAAAGATTCTATATATGGCAATGACGAATGATTACAATGAGACATCCATCATATTTAATGTTGATGCAAACATGGACAATCAAAAATTTTATGTAGGGACATCAAACATCCTTAAGTCTCAAAACCATTCCATACTGTCAAATATTATGTGGGGACATCAATATACATCCTTGAGTCTTGAAACCCTCCCATACCATCAACGCATGTGTCTAGTCTAACCATGTCAAATTTCAATGCATATAGGAACATATTGAAGAAATTTCAACGTTGGTCCCATTCATTGTTCATTATGCGAGGTCAGTGAATGACATTTGTGGTAGGTGAATTGGAAGTTCCATGACATTTCAAGAGAGTTCCAAAAATGATTCTACATATGGAAAAAACAAATGATGACAATGATATGTCTATTATGAACATTGATGCAAACATGGATGATCTCAAACATTATGTGGGGACATCAGACATCCTCCAGTCTTGAAACCCTCCCATACCTTCAAGGAATGTGTCTAGTATAACCATGTCTAATTTCAATGCATACATGCACAATTTGAAGAAATTTGAATGTTGGACCCATTCACTATTCACTGTGCGAGGTTGATGCAATATGACATTGGTGATGGGTGTATTTGAAGTGCCATGACATTTCAAGAGAGTTCCGACAAAGATTCTATAGATGGAAATAATGAATGATGAAAATGAGATATCCATTATATTGAATGTTGATGCAAACATGGATGATCTCAAATAGTATGTGAGGGCATCAAACATCCTTAAGTGTTGAAACCCTCCCATACCATCAAGGAAACTATCTAGTCTAACCATGTCAAATTTCGATGCATACAGACATAGATTGAAAAAATTTCAATGTTATCCCCATTCATTGCTCACTGTGCAGGTTCGGTGGAAGAAATTTGTGATGGGTGTATTGGAAGTTCCATGTCAAATTTCAAGATAGTTCTGACAACGATTCTATATAAGGGAATGACGAATGATGACAATGAGACGTTCATGTTGAACATTTATGAAAATGTGGACGATCTCAAATATTATGTGGGGATAAATTACATCCTTCAGTCTTGAAACCCTCCCATATCATCAAGGCTTGTGTCTATTCTAACGACCATGACAAATTTCGATGCATATACGCACATATTGAAGAAATTTTAACATTGGCTCCATTCATTGTTTAGTATGCAGGGTCGGTGCCTGACATTTGTGGTGGGTGAATTAGAAGTTCCATGACATTTCAAGAGAGTTCCAAAAAACATTCTAGAAATGGAAATGACGAATGATGACAATGAGACGTTCATTATGAACGTTGATGAAAACATGGACGATCTCAAAGATTATCTGGGGACATAAGACATCCTTGAGTTTTGAAACCCTCCCATACCATCAACGCATGTGTCTATTCTAACCATGTCAAATTTCTATGCACGCAGGAACAAACTGAACAAATTTCAACATTGTCCCCATTCACTTCTCCTTGAGAGGAGTCGATGGAAGACGATGTTTGTGATGGGTGTATTGGAAGTTCCATGGAATTTCAAGACATCAGTTCCAACAAATATTCTACATATATCAATGACGGATGATGAAAATGAGACGTGGACGATCTCAATGATTATGTATAGGGTTGATGAATGTCATTAATCCCTTTAACATATATAATCCCTAATCAATTGTTAGGGACCTAACCCCTCACATAGTTATAATAATATGTTTCCATGTAATAAAGGTCAATATTAATAAGGCCTAGCAATAGGGAAGAATAAGTCAAATGTAATAAGAACAAATAGAAGCTTCCGCTTCTATAAGGATATTCCTCTAGATGGTTCTTTTGATAGACATATTTAGTATAAATAGGGGTACAGGGTATGAGAAGTTTGGTCTTGGATATTATTGTAATAGATATTTTCTCTATTGGAGGTCTCCCCCTTGAAGAGGCAAGTGGACGTTTCTCTCAGTAATCAAAGTGCTCTTTCAGGTGTTATTCTGGTATTATTTTGGTGTTTTTCTCATTATATCATTGTTTATATTCCATTTGTAGATAATTATGTATGTTTTTCATACTATTTTATATCTGGAATATTACAAGTGGTATCACAACACCTTCCTCGATAGAAAATTGTGTGTTAATTTTTTTTTTTTAGGGTAGAGATGTATTTTGAAATCTTTAATCTACAAAGATCTATTGTTACGTGCATAAACCCACGGTTGGGGATTCATACATGTAGGAAATACAAGTGTTACTTAAGAACACATATGTTGTCCACCCTTGTAACCCCTATTGGTACCTCTTCAAGTGGTAGCGCATCAGACAACACCTGTACACGGATTAACCTAGATTTATTGAAGCCCTCCATAGATAATCCAATCATCTTCCTAACTTATATAGTGCCACTGAGAACAACACTCGAGAATATAMTCTCTAGTACATGGGTTGTCGGGTAGTACAACTAAGGAAACAGTCTAGCCTCCTTAGTTGGTGCCCTRAGATATTGGGCCTAGTACTACTGTTGGACCCTACATGTATATTAGAGAGATATAACACAAGGAAAACCCTTTTCTGTAGAACCCKTGAATACCCTAACCCTTGGGATGGAAACAAAAAATATAACAAACAAGATCTATTTCYGCRCAACCGTGTCTCCTGCATTCGGGTTGTGAAATTACTACACATTTCTTCCTATTAAGCATTTGGGGATTTGATCACTATGGTATTCTTCATATTGAAGTATAAATCTGTAGGAGTTAGAAAAAGAAGTTTGGATCCTTTTGGCACCATTATTTGAGACCTATCCCATTGGATTTCTCCCTTCTCCCTTATCGCAGTCATACTTATATTTTTTTAGAAAAACAAAATATCGTGGACCCAACCCCCTTGCACCACCCTTATTTTGGATTTACCCCATTGGATTCAACTCATCACCCTAATCATTGTGATACAATTCACCCATAATCCATTTTCTGTGTGGTCCCACCTGCCCCTTTTTGTGTTCCCTCTTCATCATGTCCCACACCTGTAGCCAAGACTTGGAATCTCTCTTCAATTCCTTGCACTCTAATTTCATAGAAACCCAACAAGAAGTGAGAGATCTTAGTGCCAAAATTTCCACCATTAATACAAATATGCATTCCTCCATCAATGCCAAATTAGGGGACCTCAAACAAGACTTTGCTACCCATCTAGAATCCTTCACTAGGATGTTTTGCACCAAGCTACATATCCTTGCATATCTTCCCTCATATGACCCACCTTTGAAAATCGATAGTGAAACTTCCTCTCATTCCCAAAATTTTCATCCCCACCACTTTCAGCGTGACCTATGCCTTCCACGTTTTGATGTGACCAAATTTGATGGCTTGGATCCCATTGGTTTGGTAACTCAAATGGAATATTATTTCTCTTTGTATGGAATTACAGATGAGTTGGCCAAACTCCAGCATGGTGTTCTCCATATAGATCAAGAACATTGGCAATGGTGGAAATGGAGAAAAAAATCTCTCCAAGGGTATGTGTCTTGGACATCTGTGGAAGATATTTATGAATTCTTTGACACCAACACCAACCATTTAGGCCATTTGAAAAATTTGAAACAATCTGGCATAGTGGAAGACTTTATAGCTGCTTTTGAGGGATTGGATTTTCGTATAGAGGGCATGTCTGATGAGTTTTTCCGAGAATGTTTTATTAGTGGCCTCAAGGATGAGATTCATATCCATGTCCTCATGGCTCAGCCTCATAGTTTGGTGGATGCTACTAAAAGAGATAAGGAAAAAACATGTTGTCTCTTCTCAAAACTGAAAAAGTTGACTTTATTCCTCGCACTAAACCAGTCACTCCCACTCCTCATTCTAATCCACTAAAGATTCAAAAATTGACCAGGGCCAAAATGGATGAATGCCAACTCAAATGCATTTATTATAATTTTGATGACAAATATTTTCCTGGGCACAAGTGTAAGGAAAAGCAGTGTTTTATGGACATCTTGAAGGATGTTTCAGAAGACTATGTTGAGTCTCCCCTTGTGTATGTGTCACCTAAACCCACTGACATGACCCATCTCTTAGACCCTCTCAAAGTAGAACCAGTCATTTCCCTAAATGTTGTCACTGGCTTCTCTTCTCCCCAAACCCTCAAGCTAATTGGTTACATTAATCATAGGAAGGTCATCATTTTTGTTGATAGTGGAAGCACCCATAATTTTCTTCATCACCTCATTTCCAAAGAAACTAATTTCTATATCCGTGTTGTCAATAATTTTCAAATAATGATTGCCAATGACGGGTCCATGAAATGTGGAGGGCGTTGTGAAAATGCGTGTCTCCAAATTGGTGGGTACCAAATGAAATATCATATATTTTCTATCGACATGGGAGGTTGTGACATTGTGTTGGGTGTAGAATGTATAAGGACTTTGGGTTTCATTCTCATGGATTTTAAGGAATTAACCATGCTTCGACTAGGATGGCCAACAATATAAGTTCCAAGGCATCACCACTAGTTCCCCATAGATAATCAGTTCCCATCGCATGGAAAAGATGCTCAGAAAAGGTCAGTATAGCATTATTTCCCAACTCCATGCCATACAAGCCACTGGGACACCCTATGTGCCACAGGACCTCCAATCCATCCTCTCTAAACATCAAGTGGTTTTTTCTGTTGGATCATGTTGTCATTGATGCCAATGGTTTGATTGATTGATGTCAAGTGATTGATTGATGTCAAATGATTGATTGATTGACTATTGATGTAATGTAATATGTATTGTCCTTGATGAGAATGCATAGATGAATATGGATCAATGAGTTGTTAATGATATGATGAAGATGGATCAATGAGTTGTTATTTATACATGATGAAGATGGATCGATGTGGTTTCATTGGTATGTGATGCATTGTTGAAAAAATGTATAGATGGCTCATTATTGTCTTATCATGATTGATAAGCTGCACAAATGGATGAACTCCAAAGTGGTTCTCTTATGGTGAAATCCCTCATGGGAAGACGCTTTGTGGATTGAGTTATCCTAGAAGAATGGTTGGAGGACCCATGATTGTATGTGGAATAATGAGATGAATATCAATCATTTTTTTGGTGAAACTATCCTAAATGGATAGTGCTTTCCATGCCATTTCCAGTGGTATGTGGAATGCCACATAACTCATCACAGTTTCAGAGTTATGGCCTTACGAAGTTGGAGGACCCTCATATGTTGGCTTGGAGCCCCAAAAGGTCAAAGAAGTAAAAGTGATTGAAAAGAAGAAATCATTATTTAAATGATAAAGTAAAGTGAAAAAGTCAATGTGGATTATTTAAATAATAAATAGAAGTGACAAAATCAAGAAAGATGATTTAAATGATAAAGTAAGGTGACAAAATCAAGAAGGAATATTTAAATAATAAAGTGTTGTAGAACTTTCTATTTATGGAAAGTGGTTAACCCTAAAATAAGGAAAATAGGTTAAGTGACCTAAAGGATGAAAGTATGAACAATATAGCAATGGTCTCTTGCAAATCATCCTTTTTTGTGGATCAATGGAGAGCTTCTTGTGAGAATATCTTTCGGAGTATTGATGGAGAGATTCTTGTGAGAGAATTTTGGTGTGGATCTCTTGAGAATGATTGAAGATCTATTCTGAGAAACATAGCATGAGGTGGATCTCATGGATGCATCAAAGTTTTGGCAATATCATATATCTTGATGGAAAAAGTCTTGGAGCTTCAAAAACCCTATTTTTTGGTGTGTATGCAGGTTTTATGTGTATAGGGTGCATATACACAAGTTGTTTGTGTATAGGGTGAGTATAGTACACGTGATGTCAGTGTACAGGGTGCGTACAATACACAAGATGTCAGTGTACAAGGAGTGTACAGTGGATAAAATCATGGAGATTTTTGGTTGAGCTGATGATAAGATATTGAAGACTGAAGCAGGTTCTAGATCTGCATTCTATGTGCTCAAATCTGTCACTGAGACACTGGTATGATTACATTATTGTCTTGATGGATAGTATATCTTGTTATGTTGTGAATGCTTAGGGAATTCTTGGTATGGATGCTTTGATGTGGTCTATGTTGGTTGATGGAATGAGCAGTACTCTTGTGATTCAGTGGTGACATGATTGCTATGGTATAACTAGTTGTTTATACATGATTTAGATAGCATTCATATTGATTGATTGTGGAGCATGTGTAGACTATTGGAGAGCTTGGATGACTTGTGAATGGTTGTGGATAGTGAGAGACAAAAGAAAATAGGATTGTAGAGGATTTGATCATGTGATGAAAAGGATAAACTCTAATAGCTCAAAAGGTATACGCAGGATGTAATACTGCTTGGTCACATATACATGTGGGTTGTACTACTGGTAGGGTGCATACATACACGTGTTGTACTACCTATAGGCCGTGTACTTGTTGCAGATTGATATCTATTGAGGATTTTTGCCTCATCTCAGTTGGTGTGGAGTGTGTAAGATGAGTCTTGCATGATAGATATGGTGCTCTTGTAGAGTTGTACTATATTCAGTTGTTGCTGAAAAACCCCAAGGAAATTAGTCTATAATAAAAAGAAAATTATACATACATATTGTGTTCTTTGTGTTCCTTGTGGTGATGAATTTTTGATATGTGTTCACATCTAATAGGTTATAAATGACAACAATGAGTAATGAGTAAAATTTTGAATGCTAACTAATGAGTTTTGTGTAAGAGGGAAGTTTTGGGAAAAAGAGCCCCACAAAGTGTGGTAGGTGTTTCCAACATTTTCCACTCCCCAGGGAATCCCTCCTTCCCATGGTTTTCATGACCATTCAATTCCCCTTGTCCCAGGAAGGCTTCATCCCAATATCTATCCATATCATCATCCCTTTTCCCCAAAAAGTGAAATTGAGAAAAATATTCAAGAATTGCTCAATGTAGGTGTTATCCACCCTAGTATGAGCCCCTACTCTTCTCCTATGGTCATGGTCCTTGTTGGGATCTAAATATGTCCTAAAAACAACCTTATTTTGACATTGATTTTATCAACCAAGGATTCATATTTTCTCTCAAGAATGTTGAAAAAGTCTATGCAGATAGTCGTGGAGATTTAAATCGTGTAGACAATTCAGTTACAACAAATCTAAGTCTATATAAATTACTGCAATAATCAAGTTCTTCACACATTAACTAAAAAATATGAAAATAATAACCCAAACAACAAAATTGTAGTCTGAACAATAACACACTATGAATCAAAGCATCAATCAATTTACTGGATTCATTCATTTATCTAAGAAATAGTAATTTAATCTATGAAAACACTTAATGAATCAATCTCTCAATTATTAATTAATCTACTAGAAAGGAACAACGATCTACTGAGTATTTATGCCGAAGAAAGCATGTGAAGCTCAACAACTCTAGAAACACCATAATCTAAATGAGGAAGCTTTGATCCGCAGTTAGTTTTTCAAATTAAGGTTGTTTAAATCCCATACACCATCCATACCAGCTAGGTGCGTGATGCTTACACGTAGCTACTTTATATACGTTCTCAAGGAACAACAAATGTGAATTAAACAAAAGGAGAAACAAATGTGAATTTAATGAAAAGAACAACAAATGTGAATTTAAATGAAAGGAGTTCACAATCGATAAATTAACATCAAACCGAAATGGAACATCAATCGATAATATTCAAATGGAACAACTATCCTCTGAACGAGGAAGCTTTGATCCGAAGTTAGTTTTTCAAATTAAGGTTGTTTAAATCCCATACACCATCCATACCAGCTAGGTGCGTGATGCTTACATGTAGCTGCTTTATATACGTTCTCAAGTAACAACAAATGTGAATTAAAAAAAAGGAACAACAAATGTGAATTTAACAAAAAGAACAACAAATGTGAATTTAAATGAAAGGAGTTCACAATCGATAAATTAACATCAAACCAAAATGGAACATCAATCAATAATATTTAAATGGAACATCTATCCTCTGCCAATGGAACATCATAAACAATTCATAAAAGAATAAACACATTAACGATTCTGTCTTAACTGTTGAAAGAAAATTCAAATAAAAAAACTATAATAGAATTGGTACGATTATGAATGATACAATAACTCCTGTCCACTGGGCCCATGGTCTTCAAAAGATACTTCTATAAAAATTTCAATATGTAGAAATGATCAAAATGCTTGAAGCTTTCATTAATTCGATAACCGATAAGTCATTTACAATGGGACTTCTTTTACAGACTATCAACAATTAAGAGATCTAAATTCTTGGTTGGGTATCTCTCTATCGTTCATGATTCTTTGAATATTACAATGAGATAAGTAAATTAAGCTATCCCGAGGATCGAGAGATCCTCATGATTTCTTTTACTATTTACTAAGATTGCAAGATAAAAAATCAATCTTCCTTTGAACCATTTTGTGCTTGATTTCTTCAATCTTCAATGGCATGTGCATCTTCATGATCTTCTTAATTATCTTTAGTAAAAAACAATTGTCCATTTCTGCATAAAATCGAAACAATTCAAACCAAAGTTCAAAAACTATATAATATCATTTAATATTATTTCC
Organism: Picea glauca; assembly: GCA_000966675.3. NCBI lineage: Eukaryota > Viridiplantae > Streptophyta > Pinopsida > Pinales > Pinaceae > Picea > Picea glauca. Next base: position 78,058 of record JZKD02S0134750.1, read on the forward strand.
TAAGAGGTTTTTAACCATTTTCTTCCTAACTACTTCAAATTAATAGAAAATTCAACAAAGAACATATCACAAACCAAAGTAAATAAGGAGAATATTCATACCTTTTTTCTCAACCCAACATACCCCCCAGCTTATGTTTTTGCATGTCCTCATGCAACAAGCGAGTTTATATATAAATAAGTGATACTAAAGGGTGGAGAGGTCTCTTCTATAGGTCTTCATAGCCAATGCTTACCTTTAAGCTCTTCAAAATCAACACCTTCTCTTTTCTTATGAATTTCATAAACACTTTGGTAACCCTCTGGAGGATACCAAATAATGGGATAACTATACCTACATCCAATCCAGGAAGGCCCTTCTTCCATGATCATTTTTTCATACATCTCCAACCTGAGAGAAGTTGCTTGAAAATTCCTCAAACCAAATGGTTCCTTGTTCTTGACTTCATTTGAAGAGACATTCCATCTTAATTTGGTAGTAGAAAGGGATTCTTATTTAATATCTCCAACATAATGTAGCCCTAAATGTACAACATGTCTATGGATGGGGGATAAAGATTCCACAACCTTCTCCCTTTTCATGAATGCCCTATGTTTCATAATGGTATCAAAGGGCTTAGGAGGTTCCCCTCTGATCCATAGGTCTAGTCCATTCTTCCTTTTAATGAAGACATTATGTGCTTTAGCCCACCTAATTTTATTTTTGGCAAAAGACAAGAAGGCCTGAAACTGGATATCTCCGGTGAATGGATTGTGGTTCTCTTCTCTGCTTTCTTCTAGGATGAAATTGTGAAGATATAGCTCACATAAAAATTATTGTACTCCATCCTCTTGTTCTTTAAAACATGAAACAAAATTAGAAACAATGGTAAACTCAAAAGGTGTGCCTACCCTAATAGATTTCACTTTCAATAATATATAACGTTCTAATAAAAATAGGGCATAATTAGTAGCAGAGGCCCTACAAGCTAATACATCAGAATAAATAGAGAAAATTTCTTTGATTTTCTCCAAAGCTCCATCAAGCAGGCCCTGTACATTTTCTTTAGCTTTGCTGAGCTCAACAAAGGTCTCATTCGTAGTTGCTAACATGGCTCGGAGTTGTCTGTCCACTTTCTGATGTTCTGTCACTATCACCATTTCACTTCTGCATTGAATTAGGGTTTGTTGGGATTGTTTCGGTTCATATTCCAACCTTTTAATAGTGGCATCTTGTTCAAGAGAATGAAATAATTCTTCAGTATGAACAATTATTTCTATTGTTGTTGGATCCTCTTTATGAGTTTTATTTCAACTCATTCCAAAGGAGCATGAAATTGTCTTTGTGTTTCAACATAATTAGTGTGAATTTCCCTTCTGGGAAGTGGATTTCTTCCCTGAACTCTAGCCATCTTAGATTTCTTCCTCTTATGGGATTTGTCAACTAGTTCCAACTGCTTCTAAAGTTGTCTAATTGTTTCTTTCAATCTGCCAACTTTTTGTTTTAATACTTTTATTTTCTTGACCCTCTTCCTCAATGTCTGGTTTTCATGTTCCAATTTTCTAATTTTATTATTTCCTTTTTTTTCTATCTCTTTATTTCTAAGGGGTATTTCAAGGTCTTCCCCACCTTGATCAATTGGTAATTGATTCCCTATATCATTTGGGTTCTCTGGTTTCTATAAAGGATTGTTCTCATCGAACTAGGGCTATGGCTATTATGCTCCCTCAGGAGATGACATCGCCATATCAGGAAGATCAAAGATAGGGTTTGAATGTGAAGAAGTTGGAGATTAGGGTTCTCCTAACCTGTCTGTATCTTCAATAAGTGATATTCCTAAATTTTCAAATACTTTGGCCATCTCTTCTTCATAACTTCTGAAGAAATCATCCTCTTGTTCTGTTGGGATTTCATGTGATGGTTTCTTTGTTTGTAGAGTTTCCAGAGTGATTTCAAGTTGTGTTGTCTCTTTACCCTTTATTTTTTTTATAGTGGAGGTTTCAGGAACATAAATTGTTCTTTGTCTTTTATTCTTTGATGTTCCTTCCTGCATGCTCTGAGTTTCTGCCAACTAAATAAGGTATGTTTCCATTTCAGGTTGGGGTATTGGAATTTCAATTTGGGCATTATATCCCTATGTCTAGGTTGCCTGTTGGCAACCAATTCCCATTTTTCCTACTGTTTTATAAGTTGCCTACACCAATGTTTTGCAAACATTAATTTTTCGTCGCAATTCTCAAATAAACGACATTTTTATTTTTTGCGACATTTGCGCATTTACCTTTGTTTTTGTTTTCACGACTGTAAGTGTGAAAACATGATCTTTCGAAGTTGCATTAGAATCATTATTGAATTGTCATTATCATTCTTGTTGATATGCCCATTGCGCTTACATTTCACTTATCATTATGCAGTTTGCAAAACCCTTTTCGATCTGTACTCATTGGACATTCTTCGACTGATAATGTAGTTTCGTTTCATGAGTGATTAAGTTTGTGATTCATTGGCGATTGGATTTATATGTTCTTTGATTTGATCTACTTGACCATTGGTTTCATAAAATATTTAGGTGTTATGGTTAAACCCTTGATATATTTCATTTGATATAACACCTAGTTCAAAACGCATTGTCACATGGTTAAACACTTGGTATTGGTTTCGATTTGTATGTTTGGTTTTAAACTATGGTATAACCATTGCTTGCGCAAATGATTAATACACTTACCATTGGTTTCATTGGTTGGGCAAATGACATGATTGTTAAAATATACTATAGTGGTTTGAACAGCTATAAGCATCAGCGGTTGTACCATTGGCAATAACTATTATGCATGGCCAGAAAATAAGCTCCACCACCTTCACACAATTTCATTTATGCCTATCCCTTATCCCTGTTTCACCTCTGCTAGCATCGGGAAACCCTTCGTGCACTATGTTCTTGTGTATGATATGATCCAAACCCTGGACTTACCATGTACTCGGCTCCATGGTGCCAGTGGTGCGAATTGATCCGAACGGTAGCCAAGCCTTTCTATTGTTCGACGATGCCCGGAAAGACTTAGAGGATAGCGGTTGGCTCACCTTTGTACAACGATTCAAGGGTTTTAATATATCTATCGCACAAAATTTCGCCCTGACTTTTGATGGATGTAGAGTCAAGGTCGGTGACATTCAGTTGGAAATCAGTGAAGAGTTCATTAGCTCTGCCACAGGGTTACTGTCCACGGGCCAGCGTTGGTTTAAAAATTATAAAGTGGAGGAGGTGCCATGGCCACTTCTGTTCGTCTCATGAAAGGTCACATCCTATGACAGAGGTATGCCCATTTCCACGCTTAAACCATGATGGCATGATCTTTTGATGGTGGTCAAACAATTCGTGACCTGTGAGGGTTGATATGGACTCATTTTTCTTTATCACCTTCTACTGTTAATGAATTTTATGGGGTATCCATTAAATATGCCTTTCTACTTCCAGCGTAGCCTATACAAAATGTCAAAAAGGTTTAAAAGGGAGAAGGCCGATAGTAGCCTGTTCCACCATGGCCTAATAAGAACCATCGTTGTTCATCACTTAAATCTCCACGGGGATAGTTGGCTAGATTTTATTGCTCGAAACAGTTTTGATGATACAGACCCTATCCAAATTGACAAGCTTGTGATTAATGAAGTTAAGGTTGCTCCACCCGTGCCCTTCCATGTCCTACTGCCCTCTCCTAAACCCTCAGTCGACCCTGATATTGACTTACCCGACGTTATAACTGAGAAGGCTGAGGCTATAAAAAAGCCTGTGACCAAAAAGGTTAGAGGTAACCCTACTGTTGATGGAAAAGGTAAAAGGAATGCTCGGCTTATCTCGAGAATGGCTAAGAATAAGCCTAAACCTAGTGTTGAGAAGAAGACCATAGTCCTTAGTGAGGATTCAGATTCTGACATAGAACATTTCCTAGCTTTTAGGTACCCTTACTCATAGGGTCTGTGCCCCAATCCATCTTATGAATTCATTTCGAATCTCCCCCCTTGCCTAAACAACAATCCCAGTTACCCAGGGATCAAGCTACCTAACAAAACCCTCTGCAATGTAATCAAACGCTCACCTACTTTTTTGAAGCCCGGATAGTCGTCATGTGACCAATGTGATGCGTGGTTGGAACAATACTATATCAATGTTCCCTTACTTCAGTCGAAAATCAAATCGCTGGAAAACCAAGTTGCAGTGTTGACCAGCCAAACGGACAAGCTTCAAGCAACTGATAGGAATCAGAAAACTACTGGTTCCATCGTATTTAGGAATGTTGAATCGGCCACAACCGTTGTCAATTCCAAAATGTCATGATCAAGTTGTCTACTCGTCATCTAGGTATGAATTCCGATATCATTTTCGTTTGTGAATTCCTCGAATTAATATAATGATGTGAGTTTGGTTTTCAAATAGCTCTGTCTATCATTTGAAATGGCTCTATCATAATGTCATTCATCCTATACATTGTTTTCACTTTTCTAAAATTAAATGAAGTTTTGATTTGGATACACGATTTACTCATGCCCAGTTTAGCCTTTGGTAGGTTTTCATCGGATTTGATTTGTTTTTCTGTTGAGTTAACGAAATCGATGGTTTGCTTTCGATTGGATTTGTTTGTATCTAATCTGAACTAGAGGTTTTCATGCTAAATTAAGAGCACGATCATGTTTTGGTTTGGTATGATTTTGTTATATTTAGTTTGTATACCGTGATTTTGGAACGACTCTATTTCGTATGAAAACAATATTCTCATTTAAGCCTGTGCAAATGATATCTACGCCTGAATCATGGAGTGGTTTTGATTCACAACGACTTTGTTAAACCCCAACTATTCAATTTGCTCTTGTCTTGATTGAATTGTTGTGTATCTTCAGTTAGTATGATCGATTTTATGGGTTGTATTCGTATCAAAAATAGACTTGATTGCAGCTCTGTTAATTTTAATTTTCAAACAAGTTTGTTAACTCAGATCGACTTATGTTATTTCTGTTAAATTCGTATGAGGAAATCCGGGTAATAGTCGTTTCAAAATGAATTCAAGAAATGATTTCGTGAATGATTTTGTCTGCCCCAATTTACAATATAAACGATGGGACAACTCTTACGAACCCTGTTATCAATTGATTGATCTCGTTGTGATTTCGTTTATGACAATTTACGCACTAGTTTTGATTTGATTCGCTCATGGCATAGACCGTTTGTTATGTTAATACAGTTATGTCAATTTGAACATGATCTTGCTATTTTTATATGGATTCGATCGTGTTTCCTATTGATGAGGCAGCATAACAATGGCCTAGGATTGGTTTAACTGTATCAATTTCAATTAGTTATAAATCGATTTCATTACTATTCATTACGATTATGTTTACCTGAGTTTGTGACAACAAATGAAACAGAGTACACGTATCTCTGTAGTCATTTGATTGATCTGGGTCTTGTTTGATTTCAAATTAGTATAACAATTTCAATTTGAATGATTCGTTTTCAAATAGCTATTAGATGTTAGTTGAATTTAATTCTTTAAAAGATTTGAGTTGATTTTAACGTTGATTATGTGTCTGATTTAGACCAGCTACAGGATCGCAAGATTCTGTAGCTAGTCTATAGAATTACATTTTTTTTTATCATTTTATCAATAAAATACCCTTCTAACTTGTCCATTTTTAACCCTTTTCAGGTACATCCGAATTTGCATTGGACATGYTGGACAGTCTAGGAGATATTTGTGTGATTTAGTTTTTATTTTAGGTTCCTAGTTTAGTCAGACTTGGGATATCTTCCCAGATTTTATGTAAACAGTTTTGATAACTTCTACAGGGATGTTTTACCCTGTAGAAGGTCTTTAAATACTTATTATTTTTGTAATAAGGAGCATCCTCACTTGTGGGAGAACCAGGCTATGGATTTCTAATGCAAACTAAGACAAGAATTGATGTTTTTCTACAGCTTTCGCTTTCATAATATCAATCTTTTGTTTCAAGTTTATGCATGTCACTTTGTAGTTGATTATAGACTACTTTAGCTATCATAGTCTATTGCAGAATGATATGATTTAATTAATGTTTTATCCATATCTAATTTCTTTCATTACTTAAAAATACAACAATTACTTTGTTTCAGTTGATGAATCACATATTTCTCTTCTTCATTAATTGAATCATTTTGTATAAGTCTTTGCATACAGGTTTATCTAATTGTGAAGATTTATAAATCATAAGATTGTTGTAATTTGTATGTCTTGTTTGTCCTGTAATCATACTTGTAGAGCATTGCAACTTATTGTTTATGACAAGCTTCTGGATAATTCGGTGTGGGTTTCCTCCCTCCGATCAGCTAAGACAACCATTACATACAGGACAAATCTGGAGCATTTTTCCAGGTCAGTTTGTTTTTCAGTATTTAATAGGTAATTTATTAGTATAATATTAATAGTTTAGTTAGATATATGTGTAGTTAGATTTGTAGTTAGAATTAGTATATTAGTTGTTTAATTTAGTTAGTTTTTATTTAAATTCTGTTTCATAAAATTATAAAATCAACAAAAAATATCTCTCTGTCTTAGGGCAGAATGGAAATGAGTTTTTCAGGTTTTATTTAAATCTGTAAATTGTTAATATTGTATATTTTGTGAATAAGATTTATTTCTGTTAGTAGTTAGATAGTTAATTACTTAGAGTTAGTATAGTATTAGTTAGTAGATTGTATATATAGAATAGTTAATTTTGTTTTAGTTTGTTTAATAGTTAGTTTTAGTTAGATTAGTTTATTAGTTTGTTTAATAGTTAGTTTTAGTTAGATTAGTTAGTTCAGAGTAGTTTTTCTTTTTTTGTTTTCTTAGGACTTAGATCGGCTAACGGAGTCGCTAAACCTGTCAGGGTGGTTCATCCCAAATGGCTTGGGTTATTAGACAACCTCGGACCGGTTCCACTCTCCCAGTTGATGGACGGTCAATTTCACCCGTTAACATTGCCTCAATTCCTTATGGAGGAATTTCATGGTGGACTTTAGGTTGTTCAATTTGCAGGGGCCATCGAGCTCAATTGAGTCTCCACAAGTTATTTGTGTATGGTTTAAGGCCCTGTTTACTATCAATTTCACTAACCTGTGATGACTAATTACATTGGCAAGGTCTTTGGCGTTTTGGGTTCTTCCAGCGACTTCATGCAACATGGTATTAAAAAATAATGTTAGATTTATCACTAGTTGTTGTTTTAATACTTTCAATAGCTTGAGGTGGTGAGGTATCACCATGTTATATCATCCATCACATGTGATATATCTCTACATCATGCCATCTATCTCCCTCAATGGTTCACTAAGAGAAGAGAGGTTGAGGCCTTTCCCTTTTTTGTCGAATTCTTCCCCTGGTTATGCGAAGGACTCCACAACTTCCTTGAGTGTTGTGTATTTCCTAGTCCATTGTGTTCCTTCTTTCAGGAGGCCTGTTATCTTAGCTATAATGGAATCAGTAACTGGTACTTGTATGCCTCAAATTACTAAGACTCCCCCTTGTAAGTTTTCGAAGAATGCTAGTGCGACATTTATATCAAATCCTTGCAGTCTATTAAAGTATTGCATCCACCATAGACGGTGTAGAATTTCACTTGCTTGATCAGTTACTTGCAACAATGTAGGCTCGTGGTGAATTCTTCAGCCACCCATGTATTCTATAAACAATTCAACACAACTATCATTCCCAACTGCAAACTTATTTAGATGAGCCTATGAGAAAAAATAATAGAAATGGTAAAAATTACAGAACATCAATGGTATATAGAAATAAAAAATTTCCCATTATCTGTAAACATTATGGTCTATCGATAATAATGTAGAATATCCACCCCCTGACAAATGAAAAGGGCAACCTCGACCTTCAGGATGTGTGATGGCAATTAGTCAAGTGAGGGATAATTATTACGCTGTCGTCGTTGGGAGAACGACCGTTAATAACTTTAAAATCAATTTAATGTCAATTATGAACGATAATCACACCTTTTGTGGAAAGTACATGTTCAAATACCAATATTCAATATGTTAAAGGAGTAGTCCTAATTTTTTAACATTTTATAGATATCCCACATGGCATAACTTTTTTACTTTCTCTTATGTTGAATATAGCCTGAATGATAGCCTCTTTTTAATAAAGGAAGTCTATGAACACAATAAAACTTAGCGTATTTAAGATAAACTTCAATACCATAAGCAAAGCCACTGCTTCCAGCAGGTATCCATAGCCTCGACAGGGTTTCCTTTTAACCCATAGATGAGCTAGTATCCTCAATAAATAGTTTTAATATTCTTTTCCCAAAAAGGCCACTATCCTGGTTTGGTAGCCAGATAACAATAATTCCACTCACTAGATCGTAATAAAGTGAACAAGACGGCTCGTGATGAGACCTCTTGTCCTTTGACCCTAAATGCCAAAGGCCATTGCCCTGGTGTTGTAGCCATAATGAGAATGTCACTTATGTTAATATCTTATGATCATGGTAGGTTAGCTCATGATGATACCCCCTATCGTTTTGGGGAGAAGGTTATTTTATTTATTTATATTTATGATTATTTTATTTTATTTTGGCTTTATTAAGGGAGGCTTATCTACTCCTTAAGAGGGTGGGATGGTGTAAGAAGTGTAAGAATTCCAAGTAAGAATGTTCTTAAGACTTCTTATTATGATGTGAAGGAAAATTATCATTAAACTATATATGTATATATATAGGGGAAAGAAACGAATTATGGTGGTTAAGGATTATGCACAATATTAAGATAATTTAGAAAAATCAATCCATGAACAATTTTGATAAGGTATGCTAGATATTCCTCAAAAATAAAATGAAAAATATTTACCATGATGAGTAAAAGTGATGTTGTTGAAAATTAGTCAGTGAATTTTAGACCCAAAGGAGTGGCTAAACATATCAGAAGCACGTGTTGTTGGTGGAAACAAAAATCGTTACTTTCAAGGAAAAGGAACAACAACATGAACAAAAGAAAAAAGGAACAATAGATGTTTTTTTCGAATGAACAACACTACCCAAAAAAAAGGAATGACAATCGCAACAAAGGGAACGACAACTGTTACATTCAAATGAACGACACTACCTGCAAAGGGAACACTAATCACAACAAAGAGAAAAATAGTTGTTACGTTCGAATGAATGACACTAACCGCAAAGGGAACAACAATCAAAACAAAGGGAATGACAGGTGTTACGTTCGAATGAATGACACTACTCGCAAAGGGAACAACAATCACAACAAAAGGAACAAGAAATGTTAAATTCAAATGAAAGACACTACCCGCAAAGGGAACATCAATAACAACAAGGGGAACAACAATTGTTATGTTCGAATGAACGACAATGATGATCAAATTCAACCATCTAATTAAGTAATTGGATACCTCCCGTAGAAATTTTTAGCAAATCTAGGATTGATTAGTCATTTCACTAAATTCATTTAATTTTTACAGGTAGGTTTATTTAATGATCGAGGTATATTGGATGGTTTGTGGTGTCATGCATTTTTCTATTTACTATAGCTGTGCATTCTTTTAGTGAAGTCTCCTGACCTTTTGGCACATAACATGACATATTCATATCCTGTACAAAACAAGGTTTATATCCGATGGATTTTTCAAAGTGAGATAAGAGAAAATTGAATTTTTGAATAAGGAACAAAAGAGAGTGTTAATTATATTTCAATACAGCCATATTTTCTAGCTTTTGTTCCCCAAATTTCTTTATAGTGACTTTCCTAGAAAGTAAAAACCTAAAAACTCAATCAAATCTTTAAATAAAAATATATACAATATGTACAGTGATGGAAAGACAAAAATTTCATGGAGCTGAAGCTACTGGGTTACCTTCTCAGCCGGCTAAAATCTAAACAGTAGGATCATTACTTACTTCTTGGAAAAATGATTCTTTTGAATGCAACTGGTGGTAGAGTCGTAGTTGATGTCCATTTACCAGAAAAGGAGAACCAGACCCATCAATGGTAGCTAAATTGATAGTGCCATTATCATGGACTTATTTGATTTCATACGTTCCCAGCCACCTTGTCTGCAATTTCCCAGGGAAATCCTGAAATCTGGAATCATAGAGAAGTGCCCAATCACCTTTATGGAAGGATTATTTCTTGACATGCTTATCATGCAGGCTAGATATTTGTTGTTGAATAAAATTTGTGTGCTGAAGGGAGAATAGGCATGCTTCATCTAACTCATTGAGTTGTTGTAAGCATTGTGTGTGTGCCTCCGTAAGATCCAGTCCAATTTCCTGGGCCATTCTTAAAGTCTTGATCTCAAATTCGATTGGAAAGATAGGCTCTTTGCCAAAGACTAGGTGATAAGGAGAGTAGCTAGTACTATTACGCCATGTTGTGCAATAGGCCCATAAGGCATTTGGAAGCTTGATTGGACAATTTTTACAGTTTGTTGAAACTATTTTTGTCAAGATTTCCTCCAAGACTTTATTGGTACTTTCCACTTGTATGTTTTCCTATGCCTGGTATGGGGAGGTAACCCTATGTTTAATGTGATAATTACACAGAGTGGCTGAGATTTTATGTGTTGTAAATTGTGATCCTTTGTCTGTGATTACTTCCTTGGGTAATCCATATAGTTCAAAGAGAAATTTAATGATTGCTTCCTCAGTTGTGTTTGGCAAGGCCACTGCTTCTACCCACTTGGTCATATAGTCTGTTGCAACTAGTATATAATCTTTCTGGCTTGATTTTGGGTTGAAGGGGCCAAAAACATCTAGTGCCCATCTCTCAAAAGGTTCCTCCACCACTTGTGGTTGTAGGGGATTTTCATCGCTTGTCCTAGTCGGCCCATCCTCTAATGGTTGTCACAGGCCTAGACATACTTTTTTTCATCTTTGAATATTGAGGGCCAATAATAGCCCATCTATAAAACCTTATGCCTAGTTCTATGGTCTGCAAAATGTCTGCCAAAGGGCTAATCATGACATGCCTTCAAGACATCGTGAATTTCATCATCTCTGATACATCTTCGGATCTGAAGATCAGACACTATGTGGAACATATATCCACCAATGTAGGTGAACTATGCATTGTGTTGAATGATTAGTTTCCTTTCTCTTGATGACAGGTGTGATGGTAATTTCACAGCTGCCATATAATTCACCACATCCACATACTAAGGCATCTTAATATTCACAATGAACAGGTGTTCATCTATAAATTGGTCTTCGACTATCAAAGAATTATTTGTTTTGGGTACACAAGACAAGAAATCTGCAACAATTTTCTCTCTTCCGGACTGATCCTTAATGATGATGTTGAATTCCCGCAATAAAAACAACCACCGAGTAACCCGTCCATTAGTAATTAGTTTTTTGTCTAAATATCTAATAGCAGAGTGATCAGTATACCAAATTACTAGATAACCTGTTATATAGTAGAAAAATTTATTAATAGCATGTATAACAACTAAACAATATTTTTTTGTTACTATGTAATTCAATTCGGTAGGAGTAAGATTTTTTCTAATAAAATAAATAGAATAAGGTTTCTTGTCTTCTTTTTTTCTAAGGACAACTCCTATAGTGATATCTGATGCATCTGAAGAGATGTGAAATGGTAACTTCCAGCTTCGTCCTCTCATCACCAATGATGTTGAAACTAACCTTTTAAGATCTACAAATGAAACATCACACTAATTCAGACAACTGTAATTCCACATTACCAGTTAAAGCATGTAAAGGTGCAGTTATTCTTGAAAATATTTCTAGGAATCTATCATAATATCTTTCACAGCCAAGGAAACTACATACCTCAGTTTGTGTACGAGGTGTAGGAAAATTAAGGATTACCTCTATTTTTGTTGGATCTACCTTGATTCCATATGCAGAAACATAGTGTCCTAGTACCACAACTTCAATCATCATCATATGACATTTATTATGACTCAAACATAGCTTGGTAAAAATGCATCGTTCCAGTACCTTTGTCAAATTTCTTAAAGCTTGATCAAATTCAGAGCCATAAGGTGTAAAATTGTCCATGTAAACTTCAATTCCTTCATTAATTAAATCATAAAATTTTCTCAAAATAGTTCTCTGGAATGTAGCTGGAGCATTACATAATCCAAAGGGAAATTCTCTATATGTGAAGGTACCCTAGGGACATGTAAATGTAGTATTATCCTGGTCTTCTGAAGCAATTTGAATCTAATTATAACTACTAAATCCATCTAGGAAGGATAAAAGATGCTTCCCTGCTAAAGTATCAAGGACCTAATCAACAAAAGGTAAGGGAAAATGGTCCTTCTGGGTATCTTTATTGAGTTCTCTGTATTGTACATAGATTCACCACTTACAATTCATTTCAGGGAAGATTACTAGTGGAGAGAACCACTGGCTATCTGAAATAGGATATATGAAATCTACATCCAACAATTTCTATAATTCTTCTTTGAAAATGTCCCTGAGATGAGGGTTTAATCTTCGTTGGGGTTGTCGGATGGGTCAGGCATATTTTTCAATAAAGATATGATGTGTACATATTTGGGGATCAATTCCCTTCATTTTTGGATACTCCCAATAAAAATCATGTTGTTGGTATTTGGAAAGGATCTGGATCAATTTTTGTTGTTGTTGCTCATTCAAATTGGTGTTAATATTCAACAATATTCCTGGTGAAATTTCAACTGTAATGTTTTTATGGAAAACAATAGTGGGAATCTGTTGATCCATCAATTATTCCAAAGGATCTCCCTATGATTCATTATCTAAAACAACTTTTATCATTTGACATGTTGGGTTCCTTATAACAGTTGGGATGTTAATGAAGTTGTTGATCACATAATATTCTAGTTTGTTTTTGAGCCCAAGAGCTTCTTCTAGTGTGAAAGGAGATCGTAGGTTTTCTTCTGGATATCTAGGTGGTTGCAACTGTTGATGTATGACATGCATACTTGGTTAATATGGAGCATACAAGATAAGGTTCTTTATAACACTTCCTCTAGAAATTTTCATGTTTCCCTGTGTGACATATTATGTATGCATCTCCCATTGCTATCCATGTTCGTCCCAATATCAATGGTTGTCCATAGAGTCTACTTCTTGGGTTGATAACTAGGAAATCAACAGGGTATTTCTTGACCAAGATTTCTATGTCTTGTAATGTGTCGATTGGTTTAACCACTGATCTATCAACCAGTTCTAACAAAGTTGAATTAGGTTCGAAGGAGGTGATACCCAGGACATTATAGGTCTTGGTGGTCAAAATATTGATGGCTTCCCCCAAATCCACCAGTGTATTTGGAAAAAAACCCTGTATCTGAACCGTTACCATGGGATTCCCTAGGTTTATATACTTTACTGGATCTACTTTTCCTAGAATAAGATCGGACAAATTTCCTACGACGTGAACAATTGATGGATTCTTAGTTTTCCTTCCAAGCTTCTTCCCACATAATTTTTTAATTTTTTTCATCAATAGGAATATCTTGTAAAGATTGTAGGTGTGGAATTTTAACATAGATTATTTAGTTCCTCAATGATATCAAAGTTAGGATATACGACTGGTTTTGATATCATTAGCCTCTCAGGAAATAGGGGAGGAAAAAATACGTCTTCATCAAGATTTTGTTGCTCAACTGTGTTTTCCCTCTTGTTCTATTTCTTCTGTTATGACCACAGTCGACGATTTTATTGCTCATTGTCTATAATCCTCATTTTCCTGCTATTTATGAATTTCACTTTCCTCAGGAGAAATTACACGCCCTGATCTCAACCAGAGTTTTTTTCACCCTATAGAGTTTGTTTCACCTTCCAAATTCTTGACAATTTGCAAGTGTTGGACTAGTATGTTATTAGGATTCAGGTTGGGTTGTGCTGGTAATTGAGGGTGCATTTGAGGTTGAGGATTTTGGGTCAATTGAAGTGGAGCTTGTAAAGTGGGCTAAGTTTGAGGAGCCATTCCCATGGGTTGATTGGTCAGTCCCATGGGGCACTACCAGTTTTGAGTCCAATTGGGGGCTTGGGCAGTTGTGCTAGTCCACTGTGAAGTATAAGAGTTATTATTTGAATTCTGCCAAAATGGGGTAGAGTATTGTAATTTATTCCAAGTAGTATTAGTATCTGGTTGATTTGGCCAGGGTGCAGTAGGATATTGTTGGGACTTCCAGGTCGGGTTAGCAAATGGTTGTCCCTACCACGTGTTTCCAGAATTATGCTAGTGATTATATTGCCCAGAAAAGAAAGAGGAAGGATCTTGTAGCATACCTTGGGGTCGAGCCTTCTATTGGCGATGTTGAGCCATCAGGTATATAGGTTATGTTTCCTATTCTGCTTCTTTAAAGACAACTTTTAGTCCTAGGAGTGATGGACAATGCTTTGTCGCATGGTCTTTGGCACAGATGGTGTAGGTCCGAACCACATCCAAGGGAAAATCTCTTGAACCATGTTTCCTCCTGCATCATGGAAAAAATATAGCCAACAACTATTCTTCTTCTTCTTGTTTCTGTTTAACCCGAAAAACATCCAATTGTGTAGTCAGAGTACCCAAAATGTCAGTTTTAAAATTTTCTAAAAGATTACCAATTTTTTGCTCGGGTGACACTCTCGCTAGTAATGTTGTTACTTCTAGTGATGGGGGCTCATATTCCCGATATGGTTCGTGTACTACCACGCGAACACCTGATACACAATTACATAATGTCATCATATGTTTCTTGATAAATATCACCTTTTCCCATCAAATTCAATGTTTCTACCCATTTATCCTTCATACCTTTTATTACAGTGGCTTTAAGTACCTCACCTAGAAGTGTACTATAAGGTGATCTCTATAGGTTATATTGAAATATTTCAACATATTATTCTAGTGTTTCATTTTCTTCTGCAATCATTTTAAAGATTTCAACCTTTAAATCCCTGGTTCTACAATAGTCTTGATATTTCGTAAAGAAGGTCTGTTTCATTTCATCTGATGAGTTTATAGTTCCTACCCCTAGTCCCATAAACCATCGTAAATATGCTCCTTTAAAAGTGGAAGTAAATAGATTTAGTTTCTAGATTTCAAAGGTATAGTCATATCCTCTACACAGGAAATCAAACTCAAATAAGAACGCATCAAGGTCCTTTGAGATCATTCCATTGAAGGTTGGAAGATTCTATAGTGGGATGGATTTAATTGGGGCATTAGCAACCATATCAACTATGGGATACTCCAAAGTGGAATTCTGAGATCATGATTGATGTTGTTGTTCCATTTGGTCAAAAATGTGACAA
Source organism: Picea glauca (assembly GCA_000966675.3). NCBI lineage: Eukaryota > Viridiplantae > Streptophyta > Pinopsida > Pinales > Pinaceae > Picea > Picea glauca. The sequence goes on from JZKD02S0134750.1 coordinate 93,322, forward strand.
TAATCTGCAGGGATTTCTCGGTCTGGGTTTTCTATTCAGGGTGGTTGATTACTTGGTCCCTTAGAATATTTTATCGCACTACCTATGTATGGGATTTCAGGTGTTCCTTGTCCTACAAAAATAAAAAAATATCCAGGTTCAAGTGGTGGTGGGTTTGCCTCAACAATTCCACTGATATCCCCTTCTCCTTCTCTCAAATTACAAAAAATTCCCTCACCTAAAGGACTGAAAAGTGGAGTGTGTGTATTTTGAAAAATTTGTTCAGTTCCTTCAGTTTCATTGTGAACCTTAGCATGAGCTGTAGTTGGTGAATTTGTTGCTTGAGGGACTCAGGTAGAACCTTTTCGAGGTCTAAATGAGGCTTGAGATTCATATTTTCGGATAATTTTGTCTATAAAAGTGATCCTTCCAGGGAGCATTGGGCCTTGGGATTTTGTAGTTTTTGGTAAGGGTTTTTGTTTTTTAGGTTCTTTCTTCTTAATCATACACATTGACACAAATTCTATCCACCTATATAACCTCTATGCATCAGCTAAAGGTGGGTGTTGGAACAAGCATTTTACTTGTTGCCTACGTAGGTTCTTACCTTCTGTTTTCAATACCTGATCCTTCAGAAACACAACCTATACTATATTTTTCATTCTCCTCGGCAGCAGCACAAAAATGTTGGGCTCTAAAGATGTCCTAAAAACAACCTTAGTCAAACATTAATTTTATCAATCGAGGATTTGTCTTTTCTCTCAAGAATCTCAGTAAAGTCTATGCAGATAGTCATAGAGGTTTAAATAATGTAGATAATTCAGTTACAACAAATCTGAATCTATCTAAATTACTACAATAATCAAGTTCTTCACACATTAAATAAAAACTATGAAACTAATAACTCAATCAACTGAATTGTAGTCTGAACTATAACACACCATGAATCAAAGCATCAATCAATTTACTAGATTCATTCATTTATATAATAAATAGTAATTTAATCTATGAAAACATTTAATGAAGCAATCTCTTAATGATTAATTAATCTACTAGAAAGGAACAATGATCTAATAAGTATTTAAGAAGGAACAAAAAATGTGAATTACACGAAAGGAACAACAAATGCGAATTTAACGAAAGGAACATCGAATGCAAATTTAAATGAAAGGAATTCACAATCGATAAATTAACAATAAATGGAAATGGAACATCAATCAATAATCTTCAAATGGAACATCTATCCTTTGCAAATGGAACAACATAACCAATTTATAAAAGAATCAACACATTAACGAGTCTATCTTAACTATTGAAAGGAATTTTGAATCACAAAACTATAACAGAATTGATATGATTACAGATGAGACAATATCTCTTGTCGATTGGGCCCACGGTTTTCAAAATATACTGCTACGAAAAAAGCAGTACGTAGAAATGATCAAAACGCTTGAAGCTTTCATTAATTCCATAACTGATAAGTCATTTACAATGGGATTGCTTGTACAAAGTGTCATCAATTAAGAGATCTGAATTCTTGGTTGGGTATCTCTCTATCGTTCACTATTCTTTATATATTACAATGAGATAAGTAAATTAAACTATCCTGAGGATAAAGAGATCCTCAGGATTGATTTTACTATTTATGAAGATTGCAAGATAAAAATTCAAGCTTCCTTTGAACCGTTTTGTGCTTGATTTCTTCGATCTTCAATGGCATGTGCATATTCATAATCTTCATAATTATGTTTAGTAAATAGAAATTGTCCATTTCTGCATAAAATTGAAACAATTCAAACCAAATTTCAGAAAATATCTAATATCATTTAATATGTTTTCCTAAGAGATTTTTAACCATTTTCTTCATAACTACTTCAAATTAATAGAAAAGTCAACAAAGAACATATCACAAAACAAAGTAAATAAGGAGAATATTCATACCTTTTTCTCAACCCAACATTCCTTAAGAAAGAAGGTTCTTGGCACATGTTTCCTGACTTCCTCGCCCTAAAAAAAATCACCATTAAAGAAAAAATTCCCATTCCTGTCATTGAGGACCTCTTGGATGAATTGAGTGGCACCGCGTTCTTTACTAAACTTGATATACATTTTGGCTACCACCAGATCCATATGAATAAGGCTAACATTCGTAAGACTACATTTAGAAACCATGAAGGAAACTATGAGTTTTTGTTCATGCCCTTTGGCTTGTGTAATGCTCCATCCACTTTCCAAATCCTCATGAATCATGTCTTTTGTCCTTTTCTCTGTTACTTTGTATTAGATTTCTTTGATGATAACCTCATCTATAGTAAAACTTGGATATCCCATCTTGCTCATCTAGATCGAGTTCTGCATCTACTGTCTCAGCACTAACTTTTCCTCAAACAATCTAAATGTTCATTTTGCGACTCAGAAGTCGATTACTTGCGCCATCTTTTTGGTGAGGCTGGTGTTAGGGTGGATCCTAAAAATATTGATGTTATTGAAGATTGGCCTCACCCAAAGACTCTCAAAGTCTTGCATGGATTTCTTGGTTTAACAGGTTATTATCACAAGTTTGTTAAGAATTATGCAAATATTGTGACACCTCTCACTACTCTCCTTAAAAAGAATTATTTCACTTGGACTCCAACATCTGCTAAGTATTTTCAAACCTTGAATATGGCCATGTGCAACACTCCAGTATTGCCCCTTCCTGATTTCACAAAGACCTTTGTCCTGGAATGTGATGCTTCTAGGAAAGGAATTGGCACAATCCTTATGCAAGAGGGTCGACCTTTGACCTTTACCAACAAGCAACTGTTAGAGAAACATTTGGGAAAATCAATGTATGAAAAGGAAATGTTGGTTATTTTACATGTCATGGATCTTTGGCGTCGTTATCTATTTAGTAAACTCTTCCAAATTAATACAGAATGTCAAAGCCTCAAGTATTTTCTCGAACAACGCCTTTCCTCCCCAGAGCAACAAAAAAATGTGACTAAGATATTTGGATATGATTATGAGATCATTTACAATAAAGGAAAAGACAATGTGGTTGCTGATGCACTTTCCAAAAAATATGAAGATGAAGGGTACCTTCTTTCTCTTTCCTTCATTGTACCATATTGGCTCCAAGTTGTTTGCCCGGAATGGCTACAGGATCCCAAAATTTTGAATCTCATATGAGAACTGTAGGACAATTCTCCAGTCTCCTCAGGGTACTCTTGGCTCAATGATCAGATTCTATACAAAGTTCATTTATATTTAAGTGAACAATCAAAACTTAAATCCATATTACTTTTTGAGCTTCATGCTACACCCATTGTTGGGAACTCAGGGTTTACCAAAACCTATGATTGGGTCAAACGTTCTTTTTTGGGGATGGTATGAAACGTGATGCTCACAATTTTATGGACGAATGTATTGTTTTTCAATGCAACAAGGGATAAATAGTCAAATCTCTATGAACACTAAAACCTCTTTTGATTGCATCTGTTGTTTGGCGAGATATCTCTATGGATTTTATTATAGGATTACCTAAATCAGGAAATAAATTAGTCATCATGGTGGTAGTTGATCATATTTCCAAGTATGCTCATTTATGTTCTCTTAAATACCCATTTAAAACCTCCACTATGGCTCAACTTTTCATCGATCATGACTTCAATATTCATGACATGCCTCATTCTATTATTTTTTATCACGACCCAACTTTCAACAGCAATTTTTGGCAAGAACTGTTCAAGATACAAGTTACCCAATTGCATCTCAACACATTTTATCATCCCCAGAATGATGGTTAAACTGACGTTGTCAACAAATTTTGGAAACATATTTGAGGTGTTTTTCATTGGAAAGGAAAAATCAATGGGTTCAATTGTTACCACTAGGTGAATGGTGGTACAACACTTCTTACCATACAACTACCTGCATGACTCCTTTTGAAGAGGTATATGGACAAAATCCACCTTCAATTCTCTTAATTTCCAGGTGTATCGAAGGTCCAAGAAGTTGAACAAACACTTATAGTTCAAGAGGCCATTCTCCATACCCTCAAAGAGAATTTGGTCATGGCCCAGAATTGCATGAAGCAACAAGTATATCAAGGTCACTCTCAACATCAATTTGTAGAAGGAGATCAAGTGTTTCTTCGAATGCAACCTTACAAGAAAAATTCCCTCAAGGATGACCATTGTCAGAAACTGGCGCCCAAATTTTATGGTCCTTTTATCGTTCTCGAGCGTCTGGGACAGGTGTCCTATTAGTTAGCTTTGCCCAATATTCTAAGCTCCATCCTATTTTTCATGTTTCCTGCTTAAAGAAGGTGATTGGAAATAAGTGCCAACATCAAAACCAACCTTCCCATATTGAGTCTCCATCCCTTTTTCCCTCAAGTATGAACACAGTGTTCAGCCCCCAAGTTCTTTCCCTATTGTTGAGAGGACCTCATTGCCTCTTTCCTATGAGCTTTCCTTTGGTGGAGGATTGAAGTGGTGGATACCCAGTTGGAAGGAACTTGGTTTCTTGGTTTCGAACTATGCCGACATGGAAGTCTGTAATGTTGTCACTTTTGTTGATCAATTATTAATAGAAATACTCCTTTCCCATCCTATTGAGATCTTGCAAATATATGATTATTAGCCATGGGTGTGTTTGTAATGTTTATTAATGGATTATTCTATCTAATGTGCTAACCCATTTTGTATCATCACTATGTACGTTCTCTTCTTGTCTATTAAGAACTTCTTGCAGGTATAAGGATTTGGGTCAAAGTGATCAACAGTGGAACATCATCAAGCATTGGATTGAGGTAGGCCTCTTTCTTATATTGCGCATTAGTTTATATAGCATATGTTGGAATTGAGTTGATTTCTGTAGTCATATCTATTTTTTGTGGTTTACCCTTGGCCATAGAGAGTGTTTCCCTTGTAAAATGAAGAAGGATCCATTTGGATACAATTATAAGCAGTTTTGAACTAGCGTGAGCATCGTCTGTGTCAACGAACCATCAAGGAAGTGTTAGTCTAGTGGAAATATACAACTCCAACAGATGCCACTTGGGAACTAAATACCATTCTACAACAATTTCCTCATCTCAAGCCTCGAGGATAGCATTGCTTTTAAGGGGGATTACATGTTAGGGACCTAAACACTCATGTAGGTATAATAATATATTTCCATGTAATAATGGTCAATATTAATAAGGCCTAGCAATAAGGATTCAGGAAGAATAACTCAAATGTAAGAAGACCTAATAGAATCTTTCGCATCTAGAAGGACATTCCTCTGCATTGTTCTTTTGATATACATATTTAGTATAAATAGCACCCTCCCAATAAATAACACCGAATTCAGCAAAAAAGTGGAGAAAAATACATTAAAACAACTAGTGGAAGCAAAACATGCAGCTAAAAAGGGAGTTAATAACAGGGATTTGTTGTAGTGTATTAAACTTGGTTATTGGTGGCAAGACTAAGGCATACACCACTGGAGTGAAGTAGTGGATATTATGGGGTGTAAATGGTGCAAGCTCCCGAAGCTAGATTATGATTCCATTGACTGACGCCATCTACGTACCTGATGTAGCAAGCAGATGGACAATTCATCTGTAAAAACAAGAACAAGGGATCAAACATATGTCTTGGAATGGATTTTGTAAAAAAAGGACTAAAAACACTAAAAAAATACAATAAGAGCATAAGGTAGGGTGGCTACGCTTAAGGGTATAATTTCTTCAAGTATAATCTATTGACAGGGTCATTAAGGGTAGCTCCTTCAAAGTATGCCAAGATGTAGGCTTCCTTAGTGAGACAATGGTGAATGATAAAGGGTCCTTGCCAAAGGGACTCAAATTTCCCATGGCCTAAAGTGTCATGGGAAATGTCATAGGAAAACACTAAATCACATTCTTTGAATGAACAAAAGTTCACTTGGCGGTTGGATACCTCTTTGGAATTTTTTTTGGCCGCTTCATTGTTTTTCAAAGAGGACTGGTGATCCTCATATAATTACTCCAGTTTGTGAAATCATTTCTCTATCAGGGTTGTGTCAGGTAAGAGATAAATTGTAGTTCATAGTATGGGAATTTTACATTCGATGGGAAGGACAACTTCGATGCCATGGAATAAATGGAAGGGCATGAAGCCGATAGTAGTTTTGATGGATGTACGATATTCCCATAATGTAGAGAATAACATGTGATGATAGTTGGTTTCATGTTTATCAAAAATGCACTGGAGCATGGTTTTGAAGAATTTATGGACAACTTCAACCTTCCCGTTGGATTTTGGATAGTATGGTGAAGTGACCTCATGAGTAAAATTGAGCTTGATAGATAACTTAGCGAAGACTTTATTTTTAAAATTTTTACCATGGTTAGAAAAAAGATAATGGAGGGAGACTCAAAAATGGGTAATGATGTGGTTGAAGAAGAAGTGGGTTGTAGCATCTGTCGTATTATTGAATGTTGGCATGTCTTCTTCCCATTTGGTGAAGTAATCGATAGTGACTACTATATATTTGTGCCCATTGTTGGATGGGGGGTTGCATGATCCATATTTATGAGTAGAAGGAAATGAAACCAATGATTTATGAAATTAACAAAGAGGCAAAGTGAAAAATAACAAAGATTCAGTAAAAATTGACATCTATTAAATAATAAATGTGATGAAAACTGTAAAATGCATATTGAAAACAAGCTTCTAGAATGGTGGCAGCTTATCTCTGAGAAGAGATGTGACAACTATGGTCATTGGAAAGACATCCAACAACCTAACCCTAGGATATGAAGCACCAAAATTCATGTGGGCCCCATTGGGGTAAGTTAGTACATCAACTTCCCAAGGTCGTAAGTTTTGCATATAATCTTCGTTTAGGGTGTATGATAGCTCATTGGAAAGGTATTGATGAGGATATTCATTTATGGGGATCAATAAGAGTCCTTTTTGTTTCTAATAATTTGGGTGCATGATCGTGAAAATCATCATTTAGAACTTCAAAATGACCCCAAAAGTTCAAGAACTAAAAAAATGCTAAAACTAGTATGTTGCAAAAAAAAAATGTTTTGAGCTAGTTGGACAAGGTGGGTTTCCACCGAGATACTCTTGGATCAGTCATCCCCCATTAGGAGGCAATAATATCCATTTCCTTTAGTTCCCCCATTAGATGAGTACATTTCTATTGAATTTGGTCGTAGGTGAGCCACTTGACTTGATGCAGGAGCTGCCATTCTTTGAAAACCCGATAAAGATGGATCCTCTACTGGAGAGTGCATTTGACCTATGTGTCCATGATATGATTAGTGTATTCTTGTTCCATGAATTTAGGGTTGATATATTTTGTTTTCAATTTGTTGAACACACCGCCCACACTAAGGGGCGGGGGTGAATTAGTGTGTGGACTTTTCTAACTTTTCTTCTTCTTACAAGTTAGCAGTTAAAACATATTTGAATAGATTATGAACAATCAAATAATAATCAAAATGGACACAGAAGATACCATATGTTTTCATATAAATTATATGAATATATGTGAATATAATAATAAGTATTTTCCCATCACCAACTAAAGTAAGGAGCACCAACTCCTCGGAGAGCACCAACTCCTCAGGCAAGACCCAACTTGTTGATAGAACATAGTCTATCCAACTAGAGTTCAACCAACTCTAATATCAGTGATTCATTGATGAATCAATTCTTCTTCATGATCAGAGGTATACAATCAATGCTCATCATGACAATTCATCCTCTGTCTGAAATTCACATATTCCTTGATTTATCTTTCCTCTGATATCCACACCTTCTTTACTTTTTCTTTCCTTTGGTATTCACACATTCTTTTTCTTATTCTTTTCTATGATATTCGCAGAGACCTTAGGTCCATACCCCCTTCGGTTTTCCTACAGGCCTCTCTTTCTCAGTGAGTCTATCTCTTCACAAGTCCATCTAATCTTCAACAAGCACCCATTCAAGTGAACCAATCATGGTTGTACTTATACTTGTTTATGCTCAAAACTTGTTTAAGTTATTGAGCTGACTTGTGAAACAAGTTATAACTAAATTGTTTATTTACAACAACTTTTGGGACCAACTGAGATCATCATTTTAGTTCTTCAACTTTACACCTGGAATCCCCTTTACTTTTGTAAATCGATCGCAGGCATGGATTGAATTCCTTCGTCTTTGTGATGATAGAATTCGATGCTTCCTACAAACCATTCATATGATCATAGGCGTAGAAACACAAGCTTATCAATTTAAGAGACACATTACATTCTCCCCTTTAGATCTATTCACCATATGACCAATGACATTATTCAAACGTTAGGCGAGACACGCACTTGAGCGCTTATCAATTCAACAATCACGATTCAATCTTTTGATGAAATGGATGACTGTCGGGACTTTGGGTCTTCACCCTTCGGGTCATTGGAACCTTTCAAATTTCCTATATCATATGACCAACGATGGTGACCAAATTCTAGGCCAAATGAGTGCTTGGGAGGTTATCACATCAACATCAACGGTCACAATCCAATCTTTTGACTAGATGGACGGATGTCATAACTTTGACACTTTTCCCTTCAGAACTTTTGAGTTTGAAACCTTTAAAAACTTCTAAATCAGATTTCCCAAGAAGATCAGATGACTTACATTATATCACATAACTAGATCAATGGTTATATTCGATCCTTACATCTATCCTTCATTGCTTAATCCGATGATCATGACTTAATAAAGAAATGAAATGGATGGCCACCATTTACTCTACGACTTCATCTATTATTATTATGCTATCCTTCCACTGTATTTTGATCAACGGTTGGGAATACTCCTGAGGTGGTCTTTTATATCGGATGACTTATGTATGATTTAGGACTTTGGTGTTTGGGACTTTGACAGTTTCTAATAGAAACAACTCCATTTTCCTCCAGAGTGATCACCTGTTGTGGTAAGTCATAATATGGTGGAGACTGCTTGTTGTTGATTAGCATTTTGTCTTACTCTATCCTTCCAGTGAAGTATATCGATGGTCAAGAATTCTCCTAAAGTGATATTTAGATCATACATGTCATGTCCACTTTGGATATTCAACATTCGGGACTTCAGGACTTTGGGCGAGTGTTGGTGGTAAAAATCCCAAATAAAAACCCAGAGTGACGTAACTTACTTATAGTGTCACAAGTCGAGAAGTTGCCACATGTCACTCAAATTCATGATTTGCATGTACCTGAAATGTTGATTTCAACTTGACACTTGTTGTTCTCTGAGTGTGCCACATGTCCTTGCTGATGTAGACTACTGACGTGGTCTACCACAGTTTCTTGCTGACGCCGACATAGATATCCCGATGTGACACTTGTTCATCTCCTTGATCTAACGGTCCAGATATTATCCAAAGGGTTTATCAGATTGACAATTGAGAGAGACTTCAGACCTTCATCCTTTGGGACTTTGGGACTTTTGACATTCATTCGTGATAAAAATCCCGAAGAAATTCTACCGAAGTGACGTAAATTGCTTGTGTTACTTGTTGACATGGCACGAGCCAATTTCCTCTAGACACTTGTCACCATCTGATTATCCCATGGATATTTTCCAACGTGCTCTGTTGATGTGGTTTGTCACATGTCCTTGCTAACATTGTCTGCTGACATGTTCTTTTGACCAACAACCCTGATCCAATGGTCATCGTATTTCCTCCAGATCCGATGCTCCTTATTCATTTTGTATTTTCGGGCTTCAGGTATTTCAAATCTCAAACTTTCTAGAGTGTAACCTCCTCGCAGCTTTAGACCCGAAGTGAATGTTGTTCATTGATTAGGATCTTAGATTGATGGCTTGATCTTTTTGCGATGCAATTGTGCTAGCTTATCATGTCCTTCCACTTGAAAATGATCCGACGAATGAAAGGAATTTAGGTTTGATTCGATGGTTGAAGGGTATTTAGATAATAGAAATTTCATCCATTTTAGCTTATCCTATCCTTCCACTAAAATGTGATCCAACGGTTGTGAGGACACTCGAAGCAGATCAATGGTCGACGATGATTATGCAACCAAATATTGTGAGTGATTTAACTCATCACCCAAACTCTGCAATTGGAAGTTGCGCATTGTTGGTGAGTCAACCACAATCATTGATCTTCGAAGCTATAAGATTGGACGGTCTTAACTAATTGTGGGATTCAGAACAAGTGTGATATTTAATTCTCCTTTCAATATCTGCAATCTGTCGGTGTCGTAGATTTGGTGATTGCACATCCAATGATCATGATTTAATATGACTTAAACTGGTCGTTAGTTGGATCAACCGTAGTCGTATATATTTGAAGCTACGTGGTCCGACGATCTAGACAGATTGTGGGATTGTAACTGGCGAGTAGTTTAATTGTTCTTTTGCTCTCCGCAATTTATCCCTGTCATTGATCTCACTTGTTTATTCAACGATCATGATACTCCAATAGTCCTCAAGCACACGGTCACTCATATGACCGATGTATGTTATATTTAGATGATCAACACGGTCAACCTTGATCGGACGGTTGTTGAGGCTTCTTCACTATGATCGGATGATTGTTGAGGCTTCTCGTTCTTAGCTTATGCGTTTTCTATGCATTGATCGACTTCTCAATTTTCCATCAATCCCAACGACACTTATAGAATGCACTCTTCCTTCGCTAACTCTACTGAGAATTAATAACTCTTTGTGCATTATTTTATGCACTGATAGTCAGTCACTAATTTTACCGAGATTTGATCATAGGAACATTGTTGATCCTACTATGATCAACAAGAATCATGAATTTCTTCATCATGTTCGCTTCTTATTCTACCTGGTATACTATGAAATGCGCCCTTCCTTCTTATCTTTGATCTTCATATTGTTTTCTCCTCCTATTTTCTCCTCGCCCCAATCTTGCACTTTTGATATCTGCATATTGTTTGACATCTTCTGCTAACTGATATACTATTGAAATCAATGACAATCTCATCTGTGGTAATTCATCATTAACAATAGATCATCACATCGACTATTGACATCAATGACAATATGTCCAAAAATATCCCCCTTTTTCATTGAGGGAAACACACCAAATTCATAAACAAAACGCCCCCTATGATGATGCTTTCCTCGTATGAATTTTTCTCTCCCCCTTTGACTTGAATGGAAAAGGTTTTTTCCTCCTGTGGTAAATCTCTGTATGTTACTGACCAGAATCTGAACTTGGGTAAATCATGTTCTACCTGTCATAATTGAATGACTCCCCCTGTCAATATGCTCTCTCTATGCTTCTAACTACTCTCCCCCTTTGTTTCTAAAAAGGTAGTTCTTCTTGACAAGGTTTATTCCCCTGTTAACTAACTTCTTATCTCAGTTGACTGGGATTTTTTTGTTTCACATGAGTATCCTTCTTGATACAAATTTTTGTAGTTATCGAGTATTTTCAAGACTTAATCTAATTAATTTATTATTTACTAACCAAAACTTCCCTTGAGTTTTTACTGACTGTTCTCCTCTTTTTATTTCTACAGGATGTCATGTACCTCATTTTGTACATCAAAATGTTGCTTCAAGAGATGTCGTTGTCCTACTGGAACACGACACAATTTTATCTCATCTTATTCAAATGACTCTTGGATCTACTCATTGATTCTCATCGGTCTCTAACCATATGTATCCGTATTTATCCAAGATGCTTCTTTATTGTACATTTCTCTAAATTTGTCTAAGACAAGTTTATACTATGCTTGTCACATGATTGCAATTTTTTTTACAACAATTAACTTCACTCCTATTCACTTGTTCAGTATTTGTTATCCACATCTATGAGAGTGCTGATTTCTTGAACTTTGTTTTCTGATGTTCTATTACTACAACTTCATTTTTATTCCATGTTTAATTTACTCCTTTTGTCGTATTATATGAAGCATTTCTCATTGGCTATTTTCTTGATTTCTAATAGTTATAATCTTTGTGTCCATATCCATCACAACTGTAGCATCTCATAGTGTAACAATGTGCAACAATATGTCCAACATGATTGTAGTTCCAACATCTTATACTGTTGTTGAACCTACCAAATTGTTTTCTTTGATGATGCTTAGAATCGAAGGATTTATGTCCATATTCATTACAAGAAAAACAATAACAGTTAAAAACATTCTCATACCTTCTTTGAATCATCCATGAAGGTGTGTCTCTTTTGAACTTTCTTTGAGGTATATGAGTAGCTTCTGGATGTCTTCCTTGATCTGATCTTCTAAATTTTGTAGTATTGCTTTTATTTCTTGAACGTGAAGAACCTGAGTCATATCCGCTTTCAAATTTTGCAAATGAGGGAGATGTTTCAGACCTCTCTTCATCCTTTACAAGTGAAGGAGTTGTGTCAGACCTATTTTCACCTTTTAAAAGTGAAGGACCTGCATCAGGTTTCTTAGTAGTACTGATTTCTTCCTTGTTGTATCCAAGACTGAATTTGTCTTTTGGTGATCTCTGACTATACAAGATCTCATCCAAGATCAAGGAGTTGTTTAATAACTTGATTTGGGTGTTTGAATTCTCAACTTCTTTCTAAGATCCACAACTTTTGCTTCCATCTCATGACAGTATTCTTCCTTTTTTTCCAACTAGTTCCTCACTACCTCCTCCCTTCTTTTGGCTTATTCAAGTTGGATTTTAAGTTTGACATAGATTTCCCTTAGTTCATTCAGATCTGTAAAGATTTTTATTGGTTCATCATCTTCTTTCTTTTCTTCTCTTTCTTGACTGATTTCATTTTTCAGTCTCTTGATCTCCTCTTCCTTTTCTTGACTAATTTCATTTTTCAGTCTCTCGATCTCCTCTGGCTTTTCTTGACTGATTTCATTTTTCAGTCTCTCGATTTCATCTTCCTTTTATTTTGTTAGATCGACAACTTTTGTTTTCAATCTTTTGATCTCTTCTTCTTTTTTTTCTAACTGGATATTTTTCTCAGATATGATTTCTTCATTTTGTCTTTGAGCTTTTATTTTATTTCCAGGATATTCCTTTGATTTCTAAACTCATCATCTTCCTTCTTATTTTATTTTACTTGACTGATTTCTTTCTTCAACTTTTGGATCTCCTCTTCTTTCTCTTCTAACTGATTGTATTTCTCATATATTATCTTTTCATTGTTCTTGAGCATTTCCTTTATTTCCAAGACATGCTTTTGACTCTTTTCAAGAAATGATTTAGTGTAGTCATGAAGATAGCTATAGTCTGATTCATTATGGTCATAATGGTATTCACAGAGACTCCAATCAACCTTTTGTTTGGAATTTGATAGTTCTTCTACTTCTTCCATGATATAAATGTTAATAGAACATTATTTTATTGTATTTGAGTCTTCTTCTTCACTTGGAAGGGAGGATTCAATATAAACATTATTGTAATCAAAATATTGTGGAGAGTCTTTATGATGCACGAGTATGCCTGTCACTCACATGGAGCAAGACCCATCAACATCTAGAAATATGTACGAGATCTCACCACTGACAGTCACAAAAGATATTTTGAAGTCCACCTTAACTCAGTGTAGGAATTAATTTTTGGGGCAGGCTTGAAATCAGGCCGAGAAAATTTAGAGGCATGCTTGAATGATTACGAGCGAAGTGGGAGATTCCACTACAACTCTGGAATGTGATTGGTCCAGATAGTCATTAGGTTAAGTTTTTAGAGTAGGCAAGTAGCCGAGGGAAAAACCTAAGAGTCCTCTAAGATAAATATACATTTTGTACAACCAAATGAGGTTGGCTGTAGGGTAGATGTTAGCTACAAGTTAGTAGGAAATTGGAGTTTTCAATTGTTGTTTTTTATTTCAGTTGTAGTCATTTTTCACTTATGAATAGAATAGAGAAAAATTGATCCAATGCATAGTGTGAACATTGTTTTTCAATTATTTGTATTTTGTTTTCATGAGTGAATGAATGAATATTGTTATGAGTAGATGAAACTGTGAATGTTAGGACAAGTTTCAATTGTTTCTCTTTTGTTAAATTAGTGCAAGGTGTGCACACAGAACACAAGGAGTGCATTGACAGATTCTGTTTCAGTTCTAAAGCTGAGAAGAGATAACATGAAACTTTCCCTTTGCAAGGAGTGCAAAGAGACTAGTGCAAGGCATGCACAGTCATCCACAAGAACCCAAAACCTTGCGTAAAGATATGGTGCAAGGAGTGCGCGGAGTCATGATTCAACTAAGTGTCGAAGGGACTTTTCAAGAAGTCGAAGAACTAGAAAAGGAAAATCCCAAGAGGGCGAGAGGAGTTTCTATTTGAGAAATACCGCAGACCTGAGTTATCGAATTCCTTGAAATGCAAGGAGTGCATGAGAAATCGAAGTCTTCATGAGACCAAACTCAAGAGGAATAAAACTTTTCATAAGTGTTTATGATATCCAAGAAACGAACTCGCATGAAGGACAAAGGTCAAAGCCTTTGCATCCTTCAAAAATATTTCAAATCTGAAGATAGCATAAGTGCAAGGGGGATAAGACCTAAACTGTTCGATCTAAATGTTAAAGAATCGAAACCGTCCATTGGGAGGGATGTGTGGTGAACGACTAGTGTTTCACTGACTCAGCCTTTCGAGGAGTCAAAGGGTGAAAACTAAGAATTCACGAAGAGAAAATCCATGAATTGATCTAAATCGTTGGATCCAGGATGGATATGGACCGTTGACTGTCCAGGGAGGAATATCGACGTTTCGGGGATCGGGGTATCGAAGGTGACAAACCTTCCTACTTCGTGAAACATGAAGTCTTGAAATCACTGTGACCGTAGATTTGAGGAGAGACCTAGACTGTTGATCTAGTGCCATCTCAATTTTGGTTATTGGGAAAATAGAGGCAAGGGAACTCCGAAGTCATGAAATGCAAAATGTCGAATTGATCGCAGTCATCGATCAAGGGAAGATCTGGTCCATAGATATCAGGTCATCAAGATTTTGAATATTGGGTGAATAGAGGTAACAACACTCCCAGGGTTGCGAAACACGAAATCACGATGCACCTTCCTTCGAGAGTATGGTCACCACCAGTGGTCACAAGGGAGAGAGGGATTAGATGAGAGGAGATAGAATCCATTTGTCGTTGAGGTTCGAATGACGCTTGGGAGAGAATACATGGGTCTCAGACGATCTATGCATTTGGAGAAAGGACCTGTGAAAGTGGGTTTTGGGTCTAGCAGAGACCAGGAGATTCAATCAGATTCAATATCTTGATCGATCCTAGACTGGGAGGTCACATATCCCTTAGGAGAGAAGGGGGGTCTACATCAAGTGGTATTAGAGAATAAATTTTTCTTCCAAACAACAAGAAAAGGAGAAGATACAAAATAACTTGAAGTTGTACTCTGTGTGTGACAGACAGTCAACAAAATGCCACCAAGGAGATGAGTGGAGCCACCTTTGGCCAATTGAGCCGTAGAAAGGGAGATGCAAGAACTTCATGAAATATTATAGGAAATGGATGCAACACAGAGACAAGCACCTGATGTTGGAGATGTCAGCGATGGAGAGATAGAAGAATCAGTGGGCGAGAATTTTGTTGGAGAAGCTACAGGAGAGGATGTTGCCAAAGAACGCTTGCTGAGCGAAGTTGCCAGATTGGGAGGCAAAGCCAAGATAGAGGTCCCAATGTATGAAGGAAATTTGGATGCTGAAGATCTATTGGATTGGAGAAGATCCATGGACAAATATTTCGACTATGAAGATGTCGATGAGGAAAGAAGGGTGATACATGCAGTCACCAGACTAAAAGGACATGCATCACTATGGTGGGATGAATTGCAGGCAGAGAGAAGAGGAAAAGGAAAGAAAAAAATAAATATTTGGGATAGAATGGTAGCCAAGATGAAGGCTAAGTTCATGCCTAAGGATTATCAGATCAATCTGTTCAAGAAGATGCAGAACCTGAGGCAGAAAGGGATGACAGTTAAGGAGTACATAGAGGAGTTCTGTAGGTTGAATATCAGAACTGGACAAAGAGAGGGAGATGAAGAAAACATAGCTAGATATATAAATGGCCTGAGATATGAAATCCAGGATGAGCTCAGCATGATGTCAGTAAGAACAATAGATGATTCGTATCAGTTTGTGCTGAAGGAAGAGGAGAAGTTGGCTAGAAAACAAAGCTAGTGAGGGAGAGGTAAAAACTCAGTCCCAAGAAAAAGCAAGGGATTTACCCATGAAAAATCCCATAATTCTATGGACGAGGCTGAAAAAACACACAGTCACTCAGAAAGATGAGAAAATTCTAGAGGAGGACAAGGTGGTGGGAGAAATTCTTCTAGAGGAAGAGGAAGAAGAGGAGGAAGAGAAGTATGATGTTATTCCTTTGGAAACACATGACACATGTATTGGGAATGTCCCAAGAAAAGGAAAGAAGGAGGAGGTGAAGCTCACATTTTAGAAGCACAGAGAAGAGATGTTGAGGCAGAAGGAGCAGGGGATGGAAGATCCATGATGTTGAGGAAGGTTCTCTTAAAAATAGAGGCAGAAATTGAAAGGCTGGTGCAGAGAAAAAGTCTCTTCAGAACAACTTACAAGACTAAAGACAACATATGCAAGGTGATAATTGACAATGGGAGAACTGATAACTTAATATCCATAGAGATGGTGGAGAAATTGGAGCTGGAGACAACTACACATCCAAATCCATACAATGTCTCATGGTTGCAGAAACAACAACAGGTAATGGTTACTAAACAATTCTTGGTTGAATTTAAAGTAGGAGGATATAGAGATGAAATTCTATGTGATGTAATTCCCATGGATGTATGTCATATTCTATTGGGAATACCATGGAATTTTGACAGCAACATCATTCATGATGGGAGGAAGAATACATACACATTAGATAAGAATGGTAGGGCACACATGTTTCTTCCAATAGAGGAGAAGAGATTGAAAGAGGAGGCCAACACAAGCATACTTCTCATGAGTGGGAAGCAACTCCTAAAGTAAGTCAAGGAATAATAGGATATGAATTTTGTTTTGGTAAGGAAGACTAGATTTATCCTTACAAGTACTTCGAAGGAGGATTTTCCTGAAGAGGTTCAGGAATTGTTGGATAATTTTTTTGGCATAGTGGTGGATGAGCTGCCTAACTCATTTCCACCCATTAGAAGTATTTGTCACCATATTGACTTAATACCAGGAGAAAGTATGCCAAGAAAAGCATCATACAGGTTGACACCTCAAGAGAATGAAGAAGTGAAGAACCAAGTCCAAGAATTGTTAGACAGGGGTTTGTTCAGAGAGAGCTTGAGTCCATGTGCAGTACCAACTGTATTGATTCCAAAGAAATATGGAATGTGGAGAATGTGTACAGACTCAATATCCATTAACAATATCACCATCAGGTATAGATTTCCTTTACCAATAACGGATGATTTAATGGATTTATTAAGTGGATAAAATTTTGTTTCCAAAATAGATTTGAAAATTGGATATCACCAGATCATAATGAGAGAAGGTGATGAGTGGAAAACAACCTTTAAGACAAATGAAGGTTTGTATTAGTGGCTCATTATGCCATTTGGTTTAAGAAATTCCACGAGTACTTTTATGAGGCTGATGAATGAAATACTGAAAGATTTCATTGGCAAGTTTGTGGTTGTGTATCTGGATGATATACTGATATTTAGCAGGACTAAAGAAGAGAATTTGAGGCACCTATCATTAGTGATGAGGAGGCTACAATATGAGAAGTTGTTGATAAATCTGAAGAAGTCCTCTTTTATGAATACCAAACTCATTTATTTGGGTTTTGTGATCTCTTCAATTGAACTGAATATGGATCCAGAGAAGGTGAAAGCAATCAAAGAATGGTCGTCACCAAGGAATATGTTTGAGGTAAGGAGCTTCCATGGATTAGAAAGCTTCTATAGGAATTTCACCAGAGACTTCAGTGGAATTTGTGCACCAATGATGGATACAGTGAGGAAGAAGCATAAGTTTGTAAATGGATAAAGGAGGCTGAGAGGAGATTCAATATACCGAAGGAGAAAATAACAGAACGGCCAATTCTGGTCTTGCCAAATTTTGAAAAGACATTTCAGGTGAGATGTGATGCAAGTGGAGTTGCAATAGGACCATTTTTTAGTCAGGATAATAGATTTGTTTCCTATTTCAATGAGAATATGAATGAGACCAAGAGAAAATACTCCACATATGACAAGGAGTTTTATTCCATAATTCAAGCCTTGAATAAATGGAGACATTATCTTGTCCCATAGGAATTTGTCTTGTATAACGATCACCAAAATTTACAATTCATAACTAGACATGAAAAATTGAATTAGAGGCATGCAAAATGGGTTGAGTTTATGCCGAATTTTACTTTTGTCATAAAACGTATTGTTGGGAATGCTAACAAGGTTGCTAATGCATTAAGAAGGAGATGTTTGATTCTGCAGGAATTTCAGGTGAAGACCTTGGGGTTTGGACACATTAAGGACATGTATTGTGATGATACAGATTTCAAGAAAGCATATGAAGCATATGAAAACCCTGTGTTGAGAGACAAAAGACAGTGGATAGAGTACATGATTCAAGAGGTAATTTTTTTCATGGGAAATCAATTGTGCATACCAAAATGTTGAATGAGGGATAACCTTTTGAAGGAAAAGCATAGTGGAGGATTGGCTAGACATTTCAGCCATGATAAAATGTTTGAACATTTGAGCAGTTCATACTATTGGCCAGGTATGAGAACATAAGTGATAAAGTTTGTGAACATGTCTAGGATCTGCCAACATGCAAAAGGGAAGAGACAGAAAACAAGATTGTATCAGCCATTGCCAATACCAAACAAGCCTTGGGATGCAATAAGCATGGATTTTGTGTTGGGACTACCAAGAATGCAAAGAGGATTTGATTCAATATTTGTGGTGGTGGATAGATTTTCAATAATGACACATTTTATCCCATGCCAAAAGACCAGTGATGCAACACATGTTGCAAATATGTTTTTCAAGGAAGCTATAAGACTTCACGGCCTACCCAGAAGAATTGTCTCGGACAGAGACACAAAATTTGTTGGTCACTTTTGGAGAACAATGTGGAAGAAATTGGGGACAGATTTGTCCTTTAACTCAAATTATCATACTTATAAAGATGGACAAACTGAGGTGGTGAACAAAAGTTTATGAAAATTATTGAGGATTTTGGTCACTGAACACTATAATCAGTGGGATCAGATTCTTCCGCAAGAAGAATTTGCATATAATGAATCACCAAACATGAGCACTAGAAAGATCCCATTCCAAATATTGTATGGAATGAAACCCAGGGGAGTATATGAGTTGAGAGACTTGGAACAGAGTGAGATCAGGAGTGCTAGAGAAGAAGATTTTGTTGTAGAAATGTAGAGGCTCCATAGCCATATCAGAGGACAGTTGCATATTTCTAACCAGGAGTACATGCACAGAGATGATCAACATCTCAGAGAAATTCAACTTGAACTAGGAGATCAAGTTATGGCACATCTCAGGAAGGAAATGTTCCCTAGAGGAACATATAATAAGTTAAAGCTGAAAAAGATATGACCATGTAACATCTTGAGGAAGTTCGATGCAAACTCCTACGAGATTGAGCTGCTAGATGGTGTGGCCATATCACCCATATTCAATGTTTAAGACCTGTATCCTTACATGAAAATGACATGGAGGGGTCATAAGATCAGGAGAAGATCTAGTGGGAAAAAAAAATTCTTGTAGTAGAGAAACATCAAATGGAGAAGATCATGGATCAGAGGATCGGTAAAATGACTAGGAGGAAAACCTATTTTGAATATCTGGTCAAGTGGAAGGGACACCCAATAGAAGATGCCAGTTGGGAAAATGAAGTTGTTGTACAGAATCATGGAAATTCAGTGTAGCAGCTCATGGACAAGAGTCCATGAATTTTTTCCAAGGGGAGTATGATGCAGGAGCATCGTTGTCACTCACGTGGAGAAAGACCCATCATCATCTAGAAATTTGTATGAGAGCTCAACGCTGGAATTCATAATAGATATTTTGAAGTTCGCCTTAATTTAGCATTGGAATTAATTTTTGGGGCACGCTTGAAATCAAGGCAAGAAAATTTGGAGGCATGCTTGAACAATTACGAGTGAAGTGGGTGATACCACTATAGCTCTGGAATGCAACTCGTCCAGATAGTTGTTAGGTTAAGTTTTTTGAGTAGGCAAGTAGCTGAGGGGAAAACCTAAGAGTCCTATGAGATAAATAGAGGTTTTGTATGCCCAAATGAGGTTAACTGCAGGGTAGATGTTAGTTTCAAGTTAGTAGGAAATTAGAGTTTTCAATTCTTGTTTTTTATTTCACTTGTAGTCATTTTTCACTTATGAATAGAACATAGGAAAATTGATCCAATGCATAGTGTGAACATTGTTTTGAAATTATCTGTATTTTGTTTTCATGAGTGAATGAATGAATCTCATTATGATTATATGGAACTATGAATGTTAGGATAAGTTTCAATTGTTTGTCTTATGTTGAAGTAGTGCAAGGTGTGCACACAAAACACAAGGAGGGCGTTGACGGAATTTGTTTCGGTTCTGAAGCTCATAAGAGATAACATGAAACTTTCCCTTTGCAAGGAGTGAAAAGAGATTGGTGCAAGGCATGCACAGTCCTCTGCAAGAACCCAAAACCTTGCGTAAATATCTGGTGTAAGGAGCGCATAGAGTCGATATTCCACTAAGTGTCGAAGGGACTTTGCAAGAAGTCAAAGAACCAGAAATGGAAAACTCCAGGAGGGCGAGAGCAGTTTCTCTTCGAGAAATAACGAGGACCTAAGTTATTGAAATCCATGAAATGCAAGAAGTGTGTGGGAAATAGAAGTCTTCACGAGACTAAGCTCAGGAGGAATAAAAGTTTTTTAAGTGTTGAATAGATCCAAGAAATAGACTCACAGGAAGGAAAAAGGTCAAATCCTTTGAATCCTTTGAAAATCTTCCAACTCTGAAGATAGTGTAAGTGCAAGGGGGGTAATACCTCAACCATTTGATATGAATGCTAAGGAATCAGAACCATCCATTGGGAGGGATGCGTGGAGAACGACCAATGTTTCGTTGACTCACACTTTGGAGGAGTCAAAGGGTGAATGCTAAGAATTCTTGAAGCCTAAATCTGTGACTTTATCTGAATCGTTGGATCCATGAGGGATCTGGACTGTTGATTGTCCAGGGAGGAATATCAACATTCAGGGATTGGGGGATCGTAGGTGACAAAAATTCCCACTTCATGAAACATAAAGTCCTGAAATCATCGTGACCATTAGATCTGAGAAGAAATGTGGACCATTGATCTAGTTCCATATCAATTTCTGTTATCAGGAAAATAGAGGAAAGGGAAATCCAAAGTTGTGAAACACGAAACGTCAACTTGATCATGGCCATTGATCAAGGGAAGATATGGGCCATAGATCTTGGGTCATCACGATTTCGCCTATCGGGTGAACAGAGGTAACAACGCTCCCACCATTGAAAAACGCTAAATCACGATCCACCTTCCTTCGATTGTGTGGTCACCACCAGTGGTCACGAGGGATAGGTGGTTTAGCTGAGAGGAGCTAGCATTCGTTTGGCATTGAGGTTTGAACGATGGTTGGGAGAGAAGCCGTGAGTCTTAGACGATCTACGGATTTGGAGAAAGGACTTGTGAAAGAGGGTTTGGGGTCTAGCAGAGACCCGAAGATTCAATCAGACCCAATATCTTGATTGATCCTAGATCAGGAGGTCACGCAACCCTTAGGAGAGAAGGGAGTTCTGCATCAATTTACCTTTATTGATGGATGAGTCTTCATATTCATCCTTGATAGTAATGTCTTATGTTTCTTTACTTTTTATTTGATACATCTTTTCTAACTTCAACCATAAGTCCTTGGCGGATGTGCATAGTCCTATGCTTTCCTTGACTGTATATGATAATCCATTGAGAAGAATATTCAATGCCACTTCATTGTTATTCCTTGCTCTTCTTAGGACTGTAATCTTTGATAGATTATTTGATGTAGTTAAATTCGAGGGCTTGCTTACTAATTAATTCCAAACTTCATATCCTCTTGAATACAAATATTGTTTCATATTTTCTCTCCATGAAGAATAATTTGTTCCATCAAATAAGGGAGCTTCAATTGCAGAGACAACCATCTGTCGACCCATTTATTCAAGATCTACCTTCTAGTGTTTACACTATGTTTTGAAGGAACTGCCTCTGATACCAATTGTTGAACACACCACCCACACTAAGAGGGGGGGGGTGAATTAGTGTGTGGAATTTTCTAACTTGTCTTATTCTTACAAGTTAACAGTTAAAACATATTTGAACAGATTAAGAACAATCAAATCATAATCACATTGGACATAGAAGATACAAGATGTTTGTATATAATTTATATGAATATATGTGAATATAATAATAAGGATTTTCCCAGCACCAAATATTTTTTTTTCATCACCAACTAAAGTAAGGAGCACCAACTCCTCGGAGAGAACCACCTCTCAGGAAACACCGAGCTTGTTGATAGAACATAGTCTATCCAACTAGATTTCAACCAATTCTAGTATCGATGAGTCATTAATGAATCAATTATGCTTATTGATCAGAGGTATACAATCAAAACTCATCACGACACTTCAACCTCTATCTAAAATTCACATCTTCTTCGCTTTATATTTCCTCTGGTATCCGCGCCTTCTTCACTTTGTCTTTCCTCTGATATTCGTGCCTTATTTCACTTCTTGTTCTCTTTGATATTTGCATGGACCTTAGGTCTATATCCCCTTCATTTTTCCCATAGGCCTCTCTTTCTCTGCAAGCCTATATTTTCACAAGTCCATCTAATCTTCAACAAGAACCCATTCAAGTGAACCAATCATGGTTGTATTTATACTTGTTTATGCTCAAAACATGTTTAAGTTATTGAGTCGACATGTGAAACAAGTTATAACTAACTTGTTTATTTAGAACGACTTTTGGGACCACCTAATATCATCATTTTTGGTCTTCAACTTTACACCTAGCATCCTCTTTACTTTTGTAAATCAATCACAGGCATGGATCAATTTACTTCGTCTCTGTGATGACATAATTTGGTGCTTACTTCGAACCATTCATATGATCATAGGTGTAGAACCACATGCTTATAAATTTAAGTGACACATTACATTCTCCCCTTTAGATCTCTTTACCATATGGCCAATGGTGTTATTCAGATGTTATTCTAGATGGGCACTTGAGTTCTTATCAATTCTACGGTCATGATTGAATCTCCCGATGAGATGAGAGATTGTTGGGACTTCAAGTCTTCACCCTTCAGGTCTTTGAAGCCTTTCAAATATCCTATATCTTATGACCAATGATGGTGACCAAACGCTAGGCAAAACGATTGCTTGGGTTCTTATCACATCAATGGTCACGATCCAATCTTCTAACGATATGGAAGACTGCCTTAACTTCGACAATTTTCCCTTCGAAAATTTTGAGTTTAAAACCTTTCAAAACTTCTGAATCAGATTTCCCGAACAAATCAGACAACTTATGCTATATCATGGAACTATATCAATGGTTATATTTGATCCTTACATCTATCCTTCATTTCTTAATCTGATGGTCAGTACTTAATCAAGCAATGAAATGGATGGCCACACTTTACTCTGGGACTTCATCTATTATGCTTACACTATCCTTCCACTATATTTTGATCAACTGTTCAAAATAATCCCAAAATGATATTTCAGATTGGACAACTTATGTCTACTTCGGGACTTCGTCGTTCAGGACTTCGATGGTTTCGAATAGACGCAACTCCATTTTCCTCTAGATTGATCACCTACTGCGGTAAGTCATAATACGGTGGAGAACGCTTGGTTTCGGTTAGCATTTCATCTTACTCTATCCTTCCATTGAATTAGATAGACGGTAGAGAATGCTCCCAAAGTGATCTTTAGATCGAATGTCTTGTGTCCACTTTAGGTCTTCGACATTCGGGACTTTAGGTGAGTGGTGGTGGTAAAACTCTCAAAGAAAAACTACCGGAGTGACATAAATTACTTGCGTCACTTGATGACTTGTCACGGGACAAGAATCTACCATGTGTCACTCAGATTTGTGATTTGCACGTACCTAAAATGATGATTTCAACTTGACACTTGTCATTCTCTGACTGTTCCACGTGTCCTTGCTGATGTAGACTGTTGACGTGGTCTGCCACAGGTTTTTGATGTCGTCGATGTAGATCTCCCAATGTGACACCTATTAATATCCATGATCTAATGGTCATGATAGTATCCAAAGGGTATCTCGGATTGACAACTAAGAGAGAATTCAAACCTTCATCCTTCGGGACTTCGGGACATTTGACATTCATTCGTTATAAAAATACTGAAGAAATTCTCCCATAGTGATGTAACTTGCTTACGTCACTTGTTGACATGGCATGACATAATTTCCTCTAAACACTTTTCATCATCTGATTTGACATGTGTATTTTCCGGTGTGGTCTGTTGACGTGGTTTGTCATATGTCCTTCCTGACACAGTCTGTTGTCTTGGTCTTCTGAACAACAAAATTGATTCAATGGTCATCGTATGTCCTCCAAATTTGATGGTCCTTATTCATTTCGGATTTCCAGGCATCGGGTATTTCAATCTCAAACTTTCTAGAGTGTAACCTCCTCGTAGATTTAGATCCGAGGTGAATGTTTTTCGTTGATCAGGATATTAGATCAACGACTCAATATTTTTTTGATACAATTGTGCTAGCTTATCCTATCCTTCCACTTGAAAATGATCTGACGACTAAAGGGATCTCATGTTTGATCCAACGGTTGATGGGTATTTGGATAATCGAACTTTCATACCTTTTAGCTTATCCTATCCTTCCACTAAAATGTGATCCAATGGTCATGAGGACACTTGAAGCAGATCAACAGTCAACCATGATTGTGGAACCACAACTTGCCAGTAATTTAACTCATCAACCAAACTCTGCAATTGGAAGTTGTGTGTTGTTGGTGAGTCAACCACAATTGTTTATCTTCAAAGCTATAAGATCGGACGGTCCTGAATAATTGCAGGATTGGAACAAGCGTGATATTTATTTCTCCTTTCAATCTTTGCAATCTATCCCTGTCGTATATTTGGCGGTTGCACATCTGACGACCATGATTTAATCTGACTTAAACTGGTCATTATTTGGATCAAACACAATTGTAGATCCATGAGGCTATGTGTTATGACGATCTAGATAGATTGCAGGATTGTAACTAGCAAGTAGTTTAATTCTGCTTTCGCTCTCCATAATTTATCCCTGCCATTGATCTAGATCATTGATCCGATGGTAATTATCCTCCAATGTTCCTCAACCCTAGGGTCACCCATATGACCGATGTCTATTATATTTAGATGATCAACATGGTCAACCTTGATCGGATGGATGTTGAGGCTTCTTCACTCTGATTGGATGACTGTTGAGGCTTCACATTCTAAGCTTATGCGTTTTCTGTTCATTGGTCGACTTCTCAATTTTCCATCGATCCTGACGACACTTATGCAATGAACTCTTCCTTCGCTAACTCTCCTGAGATTTAATAGTTGTTTGTGAATTATTTTATGCATTGATAGTCAGTCGCTAATTCTCTTGATCTTTGATCAGAGGAACATTTTTGATCCTATCATGATCAACAATTATCATGAATTGCTTCATCCTATTCACTTCTTCTGCTACCTGGTATACTATGCAATGCGCTCTTCCTTCTGAGCTTTGATATTCATACTGTTCACTCCTCCTCCTGATCTTTCACTTTTGATATCTGCATATTGTTTGACATCTTATGCTAACTGATATACTGTTGACATCAATGACAATCTCATATGTGGTAATTCATCATTAACAAAAGATCACTACATCGACTATTGATATCAATGATAATATGTCCAACACAATTGTTTTTTTATCTTTGAGGTGTCCAACAATGGTGGAAAATGAGGCCTAAGGAGATCCACATTGAACATTGGATGCAAGGAAAGGAAGGGGGGCAGTTTGAGCTCAAAATAATTGTCACCCGTAGCATTGGTGATGGTGTAAGGTCCATAATCGAGTGGGTGAAGCTTCCGAAATCGAGTGGGTGAAGCTTCCGATGAGGATAGTTAAGGCGTTATTTTTTCAAGTGAAACCAAAATTTGTCTCCCACCTCAAACTGGCATGGCATCCCATGTTGATCATGGTGTTGCTTATACTTAGCATTGGAATTTTGTAAAATATCTTGAATCTATTGGTGGATGTGTTGGATCTGCTCAATGAAACTGGTGGATTTTTTAGCTCCATTTGGAGCATACTATGAGTCTGCCTTGGTGGCCGCAAGGGGTAGTGCAACATCCATAGGACCTAATGGTCGAAATAACAACTCCACATTAAATTGTTTGTGGCTAATTGAGCTATGTATGGTTCTATTGTAGTTGTGTTGAACATGGGGAAGAATATCATCCCAAGTGCGGGGGTGCTTGGAATTGTACATGTGAAATATGTGCATGATCATCTGGTTGATGACCTTGGTTTGGCCATTACTCCAGGGGTGGAAGGAAGTGGACTTGGTGAGCTTGGCATCCAGTAGTCACCAGAGGCTCGAATAGAATGTGTTAAGGAATCGACTATCTCGATCTGGGATAATAGTTTTTGGGATCCAAAGGTGTACCCACACTCGTTCAAATAAGAGCTTGGTAGTGGCCTCTTTTATGATTCTCTTCTTTCAAGAAACCGTAATCACCATCTTGGAAAAGTGATAAATAACCATGAAAAAAAGGTCATTTAACCGCTTGGTGGAGGGAAGGCCCAACATGTATTCCAATGAAATGGATTCCCAGGGCCTGTTAGGAGTAGGAAAAGGAGTGTACAGACCTTGTTTCTTAGTTGTCAGTTTGGGAATAAAATAGAAAGTGAAAGACTATATATACCTGCTGACATCCTATTGAAGTTTCGTCTAGTAGAAATGTCACTGCAGCAATGGCACTATATTTTTCACACCAAATTGTCTTGCCACTCGACTATAATTGGCTTCCCAAATCATCTCTTCTCACTCACTTGATGGAATGCAAAGATGGCCCAGATAGCAGAACAACTCGTCCTAAAGATGGAAATTAGTGACAACTATGTTTTCACCCAATATTTGGTAGGTGTTGGAGAAGTCAATATGTGTCTCATATAGGTGGGGCAATCTGGAGGTCTCGTGGCTGAAAGAATCTAGCATTGTGGTGAGTGTTGCGACTGAATATTGGCTAAGGTAATCATCGAATTGTTTGTTACTTCCTATTTTATACTTGATGGTGAGGTGAAATTTATACAAATATGTGGACCAATTTGTATGGTGGCCATTCTGCAATTTTCCTTGTGCCTACATGAACTACAATGGATTATGATTAGTTTGGATGACTATTTCCTTTTCGAGAATGTAATTCCTCCAGTGGCAACATGATTTCATAATGGAGTGAATTTATTTTTCATAAGTAGGGTACTTACGAACGACATCTTATAGTGTCTCACTATGATAGGCCACGAGGTGGCCATGTTGAGTAATGATTGTTCCCACAACATAGACTGAAGCATTTGTCTCTATCTCAAAAGGTTGTTGTAGTTCAAGTAATGAAAGCATTGGAGCTGAGCACAAGAATTGCTTCAGATCATCGAATGCTTTCTATTGGTACAAGACCCAAACAAATGTTTCCTTATCACCACCCCTGGTTATTTTACTGAGGGCCCATACAATATGGGAGAATCCCAACATGAACTTGCGATATAAATTGGCAAGTCCTAAGAATATTCGAAGATCGGTGAGCATGGTTGGGGTTTTCCAGTCATGAATGAATTGGATCTTTTCTTGATCAACATGCACACCATGTGCATGAACAATGTATCCTAGGTGCTAGACCCTGTCCATGCTGAAGGAGAATTTTTCCAAGTTGGCATATAGCTTGTGAAGCTGCAAAGTGTGAAAAACATGTTGAATATGATGGAAGCATTATGCCCAAGTCTTGTTGTAGATGAGAATGTCATCTAGATACACAACCACAAAAGAACTGGTGAAAGGACAAAATATACCATCCATCATCCTCATGAAAGTTGTTGGGGAATTTTCAAACCAATGGCCATGACCAACCATTCAAAAGATCTTTATTTGAATTGAAGGAAATTTTCCATACATCTGTATGTTCTATTGGGATCTAATGGTAGATAGATTTCATATCAATCTTACTGAAGTATTTGGCCCCCTTGAGATGATCAAGGAGATTGTTGATTTAGGGAATCAGGTACCAGTTCCTGACTGTGATGTTATTTAGGGCCCAATAATGACTGGGATTTCACAAGGTGATGAGTTGGGTCATATGTGACCCTTGTGGATCATTTGTTGGATTTGACACTTGATCTCATCATTTTCTAGCAGAGAGAGATGATAGCCTGGCCCATTGGGCAACGATGCACTGGAGATCAGATCAATGGGATGCTTGACATGATAGTGCATAGGTACCTGAGTAGATGATGAGAAGATGTCTTTGTATTCTTCCATGACCTTATCCACTTACTTATGATGCATCGATAGGTCAACCACAATGATCCAAGGGATCAAATTTTGCTCAAAAATAAAAGTTCTCGGAATTGCTTCAAAACAAACATGTGCGTAGGCCTCATCTTCATGATCACAAAGAAACTTGAACGGGTTCAAACAAATGTCGTATGAGTGAGATATCTTGTTCTGTCCATTTTGCCAAATAGGAAAATTTTTTGTTGACTGTACAGTCTGTATATTTCGTACAGTGCTGACGTGGAAACTAACTATACAGTCTGTACGATCATCCAGTGATGTGGCAGTGATGAGTTGGCATGCTGACTGAGTAGGCTATGTGGTAGACAAGTGGATGAATCAGTTGTTAACACGTGTCATTTTTTTGGGAAGTAATATGGTGCCACATAGCCCAGTCGTGGGCTGCCACATGGCACCCGTCTAGTGTGTAACATTTGGTGATGTCCACAAGGGTTGAACCCCTAACCTTTGGGTGGACAAGTCAATATATTGGTAGGGCCCATTCTACCAGCCCGCCCGTGGGGTGTCACTTAACCGTATACATGTTTAAATTTATTTAAATTAAAACATCTGTTATATCGATGGAAAAAAGGGTTAGGTCTAAGCCCCAACCCCCAGTCCATATAGATTATACAATGTGACCATACCATATAACCATTGGCACAAAAATCCCTCCAGCGCATAGCCCCGGTTACATGCGGTGCTATCACGTGATTGTTCCACACTCTACATTGGCATCCAGATTGTTGCTTTGGAGGTTATCTTGGAAGGAGCGAGGTTTGAGCCATATGGCCACCCACATGATCGTTGGCATTCTATTCTAAACTATCGAATGAGGGGGCCTAAATTAAGCACTGGGATGTGGCCATATGCCCCCCATGAATCCAACACCTCTGTGCAAGGGGGCGCTAAACACATTAACAATTTGATAGATTGCCTTGAATTTTAGAGAGAACGTGGTGCTAGGTTTTTGGCTCAGTAAAACTGCGGGAGTCGGGTTAGTCACACACAGGTGCGAATTGGAGAACCAGAGATAACAAGCTTTGGGAAATTTTCCAAGAAGATAACTTCTTCATTTTTTGGCCAAACTAGGAGCCGAAAGAGCCCAGATAGGGGTTTTTGGATGTTCTGGAGCCATTGGATCCATCTATTTGTAATTTTGAGTGCTATAAAGCACTGATTTTTATCACTTTGAGAAAATAATATAAATGATCCATTGGAATCTAGACCAGGATATGTAGCCCAAGAGAGGGGTGAACTCCTTTATCATTTGTTGTGTTATGTGTTTACTGTTGGTTATTATATGCATCTTAAGTGAGAAAACTCTATTATTTATTTGTTTGCAAATTGATCCTTTTCCCCAAGCACACATAACTAACACTTTTAGATAATTTAAAAGATACAATTCTTCTTCATTTCTAGATCAGTTGGTATCAGAGCATAGGTTTTTGAAGGCTTGATTGTTTGAAAGTGCTTTGTTTTCATGATTCTTACCAGGTTGAATCTCACAAGAGGAGAAGGTCAACTTGTAGAGACAAGTTATCAAATATCAAGAAGGAGAACTATCAAATCACCTCAAGCTTCAAGGACATATTCACCAAGTATGGCTCATGAGGAGAGTCATGGAACTCTTCCTTTAGAGGAGGAAACTTTCAGAAAATATTTCTATGATATGACTAAGATGGTGAAAGTTTTGTTTGAAGAAATAAATGCAAGAGTGCAAGGTGAAAGATCCAACCCTTCAAAGGGAAATGGAGACAGTGCTGATAAAAATCCAAAGGAAAATGGAGGGAATGGTTATTCTCCACCTCCTTCACCTCCATATTGCACCTCTTCCACCATTTCCCAACCACCTCCAAATTCTCCAAAATTACGTGGTAAAAATCCTTTACAAACTCCTTTTCTTAAGCTAGATATTAAGTTTTAATTTCTTATGTACAATGGAGAGGTAAATGCTGAGAAATTGGATAACTGGATTCATCAGATTGAAGTGTATTGTAGGATACAAATAATCACAGATGATGAAACTAAGATTCAACTTGCTTCTTTAATATTGGAAAGTGAAACACTAATCTGGTGGGAAGCCAAAACTCAAGAGGACATGAAGAAACATGGTAAAGTTTTATACTCTTGGAATGATTTTATTGTTGCACTTAAAAGGCAAATTTATCCATTATCATACATGCGGAAAGCTATTATGGATTGTAAAAATTTTAGGCAAGATAAAGGGAAAGATGTGCAAAGATTCACTCAAGAATTTAGGAGAAGAGATTTGGTTTTGGGTATAGATTTGTCTGCTCAAGAAAATTTACTCAAATACATTGGGGGTTTTCATAGCTACTCGAGGCATACAATACTTATGTTTAACCCTTAAAATATAGATGAAGTTTGTGTACATACAACTCATTTATAGGAAAGATGAAGGAATGAACCTCAAGAGGGAAACAAGAAGTCTTTTTATAGTGGAGACAAGGGAAAGAGGAAGTTTTAAGGAAATGGAAAGAAAAATGCTCCAGTCAAGAAAGAGAGAGAGAAACTCTCATGTAAACATTGTTCAAAGGATGGTCATGATGAAGACCATTGTTGGAAAATTCATCCTAAAAAATGACCAAAAAAGTTCAACAACAAAGAGAAACCAAACATTGTTTCAGCTGTACAACAAGATTTAGGATATGATCCAAAAGATGAAACAAAAATCACAACCATGGGTTTTCAAGGTAAGAGTTATATTGCAAGTACTAGTTCTTCATGTAGCAGTAGCCTTAATGTAATTCAACATGAAAAAGAGAGAATATATTTTTTTCACATAAGGGTAATTTCAAAACATACCAAGATAGATACTTTATTTGATACAGGATCTCAAGAAAGCCTCATTTTTGAAGACATTGTCAAGAGATTAAATTTGGAAACTACTCCACATCGTAAACCTTACCCTCTAGGATGGATATGTGACAATGCCAAATTGCATGTGACAAGAAGGTGTGAACATAGATTTTCCATCACTACAAACTATATAGATGAGGTAGAGCTTGATTTTATGCCATTGGGTATTTGTGGTATTGTGTTGGGAAGCTCATATTTATATGATTGGAGAGCCATCTTTCATCATCATGAGAAAAAATATCATTTGTTCAAAAATGAAGTTGATTACATTCTTAGAGCACATACAAAGAAGATGAATTTGTCTCTTACAAATGTTGGACAAATGAAGAGACTAGTCAATGCTAGTAAGAAACTTGTACTTTTGATGATTAAACCCAAAGACAATGATGAAGAAGAAGTTTTCCAAGGATGTGATGAAAAGTTAAAATATGATGTATATGAGGTTGTTAATGAAAATGTTGAGATTTTTCAGGAACCAAGGGGATTTCCTCCTAAAAGGGGTATCCAACAAAAGATTCTATTGCAGCAAGATGGTCCTCTTCCAAACATTGACATGTGAAGGATGTCAGTCATGGAGAATCTTGAAAAAAAAAAACAATTCCAAGAGTTTCTTTACAAAGAGGTCATCAAACCAAGCACATCACCATGAAGGTCACCAACTGTTTTGGTACCAGATGAAGATGATATATCTCATATTTTGGTAAATTTCAGATTCTTGAACAAGATTGTGAATATGATTGCTAAAGGAGACACATGGAAGAAATATTTGAAAGAAAAGAAAGCTCCATTGCATGCCTTGACAATCTATGTATGCCACTTGGTGATAAGGAATAAGAAATATATTTATGAAAAAAAAAAATATATATTCTTACAAGGCCTATTATTAGTGCTTCAATTATTTTTAAGCATAATCCTATCATGCATGAGAGCTATGTTGAAAAATATGATTTAAATGCTGATTTCAAAGATGTTAATGAAACTTTGTGTCATACTAAACATGTTGAGGAATTGGATTCATATGTGCATGGTAAACTATTTGTATCTTGGAAAGCTATGTTTTCCACAAGGTGAAAGAGTCAACATGATAAGGGAAGAACATTCTTCTCTTGTTGTTGGCAATTTTGGTGTAGGCAAGACGATGGCTAGTTTGCAAAGAAAGAATCCTAAGTTTTGGGATGAGCATCTACACTACTTTTAGTATGCTTATAACCCGACTAAGCGTTCATTGACTCAAACACCTCCATTTGAAGCATGTTTTGGATATTTTACAAAATATCCTTTATATTTTATCTTTGGAAAAGATGTTTCTATTGATAGTCATTATGACATTGATAGAGAAAATAAGTTCATTGAACAAAGTTAGTTGGTGCATCAAATGGTACAAGAACAGTTGGAAAAGAGCCAAGCCAAGTACATGACAAGACATGACGAGTTTTGTGTTGGTATTAAAGGCACAAATCCAAGCAAGGCTAGATGGATTCAGGTTAGAAAGGTGAGGGAACTGTACCCTAATATCCAGATTGACTAAAAGTAGTGTTTTGGAGGTCCAGAAGCTTCCCAATGGGGAGGAGTGATCCAGGGGATCAAATTTTGCTCAAAAATCAAAGTGCTCGGAATTAATTCAAAGTGGACATGTGCGTAGGGATCATCCTCATGATCCCACCACAATGTGAACGGGTTCAAACGGACATCATATGAGTGATTATCATGTTCTGTCCATTTTTCCAAACACGCAAATTTTTTGCTGATTGTACAGTCCATACAATGCTAATGTGGCAGCTGACCATACAGTTTGTACAACCGTACAATGACGTGGCAGTGATGATTTGGCATGATGACTAGGCATGTTATGTGGTTGACAGGTGGACTAATCAGTGGTTGACACATGTCATATTTTTGGCAAGTAATATGGTGTCATGTGGCCCAGTCGTGGGCTGCCACATGACACCCCTCTAGTGTGTAAAATGTGGTGAAGTCTGTCGGGGTCAAACCCCCAACCTCCATGTGGAAAATTAAATGTCTTGGAAGGGCCCGAGCTACTAACCTTCCCGTTGGGTGTTACTTAACTGTATACAAGTTTAAATTTATTTAAATAAAAACATATGTTATATCGACAGAGAAAAGGGTCAG
The DNA here is from genome assembly GCA_000966675.3 of Picea glauca. Lineage (NCBI taxonomy): Eukaryota > Viridiplantae > Streptophyta > Pinopsida > Pinales > Pinaceae > Picea > Picea glauca. The sequence goes on from JZKD02S0134750.1 coordinate 126,902, forward strand.
GCTAAGCCCCAACCCCCAATCCATATCATACCCTTGAGTTTATACAATGTGACCATACCATATAACTGATGGCATGGAAAAACCTCCAGCACATAGCCCCAATTATCTGTGGTGATATCACATGATTGTTCCACACTCTACTTTGGCACACACAATGTTTCTTTGGAATTTTAGCCCAGAAGGTGCGAGGTTTGAGCCATATCGCCACCCACATGATCGTTGGTTCTTTATTATTAACTATCCGATGAGGAGGGCCGGATTAAGAATTGGGACATGGACATATTCACCCCATGCATCCAACACCTCCACCCAAGGGGGCACTAAACGTGCTAATGATTTGACAGATTGCCCCAAATTGCGGAGTGCACGTGATGCTGGGTTTTTGGTCCAGAACCACTATGGGAGCCAGGTTAGTCACACACAACTTCATTTTTTTTGGACAAACCAGGTGATGAATGTAATATTCCAGATACAAAAAAGTATGGAGAACAAAAATAAATAGCTAGAAATGGAAGATGAACAACAATATAACCAGAACAACACCACAATAATACACAAATGATACCAGAAGAAAACTAGAAAGAGAATTTTGATTACTAAGAGAAATGTTCACTTTCCTCTTTGAGGGGCAACCTCCAACAGAGTAGAGATCTATTACAATAATATCCAATACAAGAGTTCTCATACCCTTGACTCCTATTTATACTAAATATGTCTATCAAAAGAACCATTTAGAGGAAGATCCTTCTAGAAGCAGAAGATTCTAATAGGTATTCTTACATTGGACTTATTCTTATTTATTGCTAGGCCTTATTAATATTGACCACTATTATATGGAAATATATTATTTTACCTACATGAGGGGGTAGGTCCCTAACATTTCCTCCCATTTAAAATCATCCTTGTCCTCAAGGCTTGAGATGGGGAAATTGTTGTAGAATGGTAGATGGTTCCCAAGTGGCATCTTCTAGAGTTCTATCTTTCCACTGGACTAACACTTCCTTGATGGTTCACTAATGCAGCCAACGCTCACACTGGTCCAAAACCATTTGTGGTTGTAACCAAATGGATCCTTCTTCATCCAACTCGAGAAGGTTGATTTGAGTTTGGAACTTAGTTCCAATCACCTTCTTTAAGCAGGAAACATGAAAAAAAATATGGAGCTTAGAATGACTAGGAAAATATAACTGATAGGCCACCTATCCCACATGCTTGAGAATGGTATAAGGACCATAAAATTTGGGCACCAGTTTCTAACAATGGTCATCCTTGAGGGAATTTTTCTTGTAAGGTTTCAATCGAAGAAACACTTGATTCCCTTCTGCAAATTGACGTTTAGAGCGACCTTCATCTGCTTGTTGCTTCATGCGATTTTTGGCCATGAACAAATTCTCTTTGAGGGTATGAATAATAGCCTCTCAAACTGTAAGAATTTGTTCAACCACCTGGACCTTCAAGACACCTGGAAAATATGAGAGAACTGAAGGTGGCTTTTGTCCATATACTACTTCAAAAGGAGTCATGCACGTAGTTGTATGGTACAAAGTGTTGTACCACCACTCAGTGAGTGGTAACCATTGATCCCATTGATTCTTCCTTTATGATGAAAAACACCTCAAATATGTTTCCAAACATTTGTTGAAAACATTAGTTTGACCATCAGTCTAGGGATGATAAGTTGTGCTGAGATGAAATTGGGTGCCTTGTAGTTTGAACAACTCTTGCCAAAAATTGCT
>JZKD02S0134750.1:175052-191401 GCA_000966675.3 Picea glauca
CACCTCCCAACCACCCTAAGATATTAAATAATGAATACACAGGCAACTACACAGATAATTCTTACCAGTCTTTCTCTGAGATGATCTTCAACAAACTGTTATGCAATTATTTTCTTCTTCAACAGGTCTACTCTGCATCATATTCTTCTGTCATTCATCTCTTCTTCTGCTCTGCCTGTCATTAAATTTCATGCTCAGCATCTTCTCCTTTCTCCTTTCTTCTTGTTTCGTTCTTTTCCCATTCCGAACAGCCAACAAAATTTAGTCTCGCTCATTTTCTTTTATACACGCTTCCTTGACGATTCAACTTCCCCTTCCAATAGGTAATACAAGGACATATGTCTTGGCAACTRAAACGCTAACCGATTTGTCATTATCAGTCTGTTTCTCTTAACGGATTCATAACTGAAGCGTTAATGTGTGAGGAAGAACAACATCCCTCCGATCACTTTCAAACCTTATCCGCACCATTAGATAATCTTTATAATTCTTGCCTTTTAAACCAGGTTTCAGCACTTTCAGACGCTAGCCCTCCTGAGCTTAGCTATCGGTCAACGTGACTATCACTCCGTGACCACAACCTTACTCCATCAGGGCTACAGGGTTTGTGATGCCTCAATGCATACACCCGCGTGATTCCCGATCATCCAAAAGTCGACTCTAGTTTCATAAGCTAGCCCTCCTGAGCTTAGGCCTTGGACCATATGACCATCAACACATGACCTCGGTCAAACATCTCATCAGGGTTTCTTCATTTTCGATGTCACCATGCACATGCCTATGGAATTCCCGATCCTCCGATCCTCGATTCTCCGATGAAGGAAATCAACGATCCATATCTCATTCTTGTTTTAACGGCTACGATCAAATCACAAAATTGCATATCACGATTTCAGAGTTTTCGTTGTCAAGTGAATTGAAAATTTCAAAGTCTCGATCCCCGATTCTCGATACTCTGCTGACGTTACTCATGGTTTGACACGTGTTGAATATTTCCACGTGTCACTCTCATTCGTGACTTTCATGTGCCTGAAGTTTTGAATCTGCCTGACACCTGTCATTACCTGGTTGTGCCACGTGTCCCTATCTAACATGAGTTGGATCGACAGTCTAGATCACATGTTGATCTGACGGTTCCGATTCAGTTGATATTTATTTCATCGCAATTTCGGGGTTTCTGTTGTAATTGAACACGAGATTGTGAAACTCCGATTCCCGATTCTCTGATGAGAAAAACTTCGACTGCGCTCGATCCTTTGCCACCTGTCCTTGCAGATGGACGGTCCCTATTCCTCCGATATTTCGAGACTTTCAATGTCTCAATTCACTTGTCACTAGGATCCCCGATTTCATGATTGCCAATATCCCGATGCCTCACCAGAATGTTGACGTGTGTCCTGCCCATATCAACAACTAGGATTCTCTCTCCAATATCCCGATGACTTGTCCGGGATTTCTCCTCTGCACAGTACGACTTAAACCCTACGTGACTCTTACAGATCCGATGGCCGTCGGCCTTTCGAGAAATTTGAATGGGATCCAACGGTCACCATCTCCCTTCTCCTCTGCAAACTCCTGTATCTCGAGCTTTGCTGCGTGCGTTTTCCTCAATGTTGTTCCTCCTGAGCTTTTACGTTCGAATCTCTTATCCTGCCATCTCCACTGTTGTCATCAATGAAAATCATTCGTTGTCTGTTCACTGAATTTGCCAACACATTCATCAAACCAAAGGGCATTTTCACGTACATGAAGGTTCCCCAAGGTGTTGTGAAGGTTGTTTTCTCCTCATCATCTAGATGAACCAAAACCTAGTTATAGTCTGAGAAACCATCTAGTAAGGAAATTTGGCTGGATCCAACTACGTTTTACAATATGTGGTCCATTTTTGGAAATGGGTAGTTGTCTTTTAGGGAAACCTTGTTCAGATTTCGTAAATCAATGCAAATCTTGATTTCTCCAATTTTCTTTCGGGTCAGAACCAGATTTGAAGCCCATTTGGAAAATCTTAAGGGAATTATGATTTTAGCATCATACATCCTTTTGATCTCTTTTTCTATCAAGGGAAGTAACCTGGGATTGATTCTCCTAAGTTTTTGTCTGAAATTTTTTTGTTCTTCTTTTATCGGGATCCTATGTTGTATGATGCTTGTGTCATAAGATTTTAAATATTCATAACCCCAAGCAAACACATATACATATTCTTTGAAAAGTTCAATGTATTTAAGCTTCTGCTCGGGTGGTAAATATTTGGAAAGTTTTACGATCTTGGGTTTCTCCTTTGTCCCTATGTTACAGTCCTTGACCTCTTTACCACTAGCTTCAATTTTGGGTTTTTTTGCCACATTATTAAAATCAAACAGGTCTTCTAATGGAACTAAACCCCTAGGTAACACATTATTCTTTAAGTGAAAAACATCAGAATCTACCTCATCTTCACTTAATTCTTCTGAATTTATTCTATTTACACTATGGTTCCCAAAAATGGAATTATTTACATCTTCATCGTCATTTTCTAAGTCTATATTTGTACACTCGAAATCATTTTTACATTGTAGAAAATCTTCAGTTTGATCATCGTTCCCAAATACCTTCCAGTCTTTGATGTTGTCCAGAAAATTCGGTTTGCACTTCACCTCTACTATGTATGGGAAAATGGAATGAAAAGGTATATTGCATGTAGTTTCCAATGTAACTAACCCATCTGCTAAAATTTTCTGTCTCCTGGGCATCACTTGCAAATCAATTTCTGTGAAACATTGAAGGGCATCCAAAACAACATTCCTATAAGCTCTAAGCCTGGGATGTTTTGTTGCATACTCACCTTTAATTTGTTTGATAATTAATTTAGAGTCACCTCTTACCATGATTTGTTTGGCACCAACCTTCTTCAGTAGTTTCAGACCGAGCATCAAAGTTTCGTACTCGACTATGTTGTTACTGCATTGAAAATTCAGTTTGTAAGAATGACTCTTTGAATACCTTGATTTGTTATTATGCAACCAAACTCCTGCTCCATCTCCCTCTTTTCTCATAGCTCCATCAAAGTCCATGCTCCAGAACTCTGCTGTCAGTTCTTCACTTATTACAATTTCCTTTCCTTTTGGCTCAGTGATTTCTTGGCCTTCTTTCGGATCAAGTGTATCTTCTTCCAGCTGAGCAATTTGTTCTTCCATATTGTCGTTGTTATACAGGATGAATGAATCTAGATCAGAGTGTGAAAATTATAGACGGTAGTTATGTGGATTTTCTTGGTTGTTGACCATATATTTCATTAGCGTCTCTCTGTATAGTCTTCTCTATTGTCTGAATACTAGGATAGTGGCTTACGACATATCCAACTACAAAGTGCCTTTCATCTTGGCCCCCTAAGACTTGGATAGAAACATACCATATTTAGGGGGGATGTCTGCAACCACAACATCCATAACCATGCATTTTTCTGGAATCTAAACTAGGATGATACATAAGTCTTTGATCAATCCGATACATCTGACTTTCCTACAGTCAAAAGAGTGAAAATATTTGTAGGGTCTGGTGACCTCGAGTCCCATCTTTTCCATCACTGCTTTAGGCATCAGTTTGTGAAAAGCACCCGAATCTAACATAGCATTGTGCAGAATTAGGTCATGTATATTAAGGCTGATGTAAAAAGGAGCGACATCACCAGTGTCGATCTGACCATCAACTTCGGGGCTAAACAGGATTTCAGGTTAATCATCAGTGAGATTTACTATGTCTGAATGATTTTTTGATCCAACAGTCAAAGCCTTCTTGCCTATCTCTGGCTCGATGCTCAGCGCTTTGATCACCTGCGATTAGTAAGCGTTCTTACTCATTAGCTCGAAAAGGGGAATGGGAATCTTCAATTTGGATAATTCCCCTTCAAGTTTGAAAGTAGTGGGTGCTTTTCTTAGGTTCAGTAATTTTGATCTATCTACCATAGTTTTTTGGGTAGAAGTACTTGGTTGACTAGTTGATGAAACCTCAGTCTGCGTTGATCTTTGTAAAATGGTAGGGTTTCTTTTTGCAGGAGATTCAACATTGCCTTTCTCAGGGATCTTCTTGGTAGAAGGCCCTGAGGTCTTCTTGGCTTCGACTGTTTTCTTGGTTTCGGTTACCTTCTTTGGGGAATTTTCATTTGTATTTTTTCTCCTCAAATTGTACTGCCTATGTACCTCCATAATGGAATTTTCAAATGCATGTTTATTTGTTTCCTTTGCTTCCTCATTTAACTCTGTTTGAGAAAGAAGGAAAAGTTCTTGCTCTTTCTGAGTGAGAAATATGGCTTCATCGTCGTGAACGTCCATGAGGTTTATATGCATGTCATCTAATTATTCAATTGTCTCCTCACCTTCATCAACATAATTTTCCTGTAGGGGTGGTCTGATCTGTTGATCAGGACCCCTCTGTTCCCTTTGATCCCTAGGATCTCTCTGTTTGATTTGAGGAGGATTTCTTCTGAAGTTAGGATTCCAAATTTGTGGAGCAGTTTGGTTCTCTCTAGGAGGATTTACTTAGGATATAGTAAGTCTCTCCATCATCCTTTCCATTGCTCTAGTTAGGGAATCCAGTTTGGCATCAGGAGAGGATGTGGTAGGTTCCTCTTTAATCGTGACTCTCCTTTCCATCCTCTGTCATTCCCTTCTGGCTAACAGGTTGGCCTCTACACTTACTGCACTTTTCTGCATGTCCTCCAAAGTGGTAGAGTTTCTTTCCTTTAATTGATATGACATATCAACATCGAAACCGTCAGGGAATTTTATCAATGCCAAACCTTGTGGGGATTTGATATCGGCTATAATTGCATTGTACAGATTGTTGAAGCGGGTGTAGTAGTCTTGTACTGTCTCTCCTTGGTTCCTTCTGATGTTCTCGTATTCTGACAAGATCTGGAGATGATTTTTCTTTACCTCCCATATGTCCAAAAAAATTCTTTGAAACGCAGTAAGGTCAACCACAAAAGAAACATGTAAGCCTTTGTAACATTTCTTACCGTCCTCAGTCAGAATCTACATAAATAGTATCATTTGAATGTCAGCTTCATCCACTTCTTGCAAGTCAAAATAGTCATTCATTTTATCAACGTGTTGCTATGTGATCAAGGGCCCAGTACCATTGAAATGTGGAAGTCTTGTTTGATAGTCCTGGGGGATATCATGTAAAGGTGAGGCCAACACCAAAGGAGCATATCTAGCTTCCATGATAGGTGGAGGATGCGAGACAAAAAGCTAGATGATGGGTGGAGAAGTGATAGAAGATGCAGAGGATGAAGGACTAGCCAGAACGGATTGACTGGGTTGAGGTTTTACAAAAGTTGCGACAATAGTTATGGAAGAAAGTTCGACCGACTGTTGGAAGTGGGTTTTGTGTAAAGCTTGATCGAGATTTGCTACCAAAATTTTTGTCTTGTAAAATTCGTCAAGGAATCTTTGATCAGGGTCAGCCCTAGGAGATAGTATTTTAGGGTTCCAAGGTTGCAGAATGGATTGATCTAAATAGGTTTCAGTCACAAAGCTATCAGATTTCATTCAAAACAGGCTTTGTTCAAAAGTGGTGTCAAACTCGATATCCTAGAGGGCAACAAGTTTCTCTGGAAGAGAAAGGGACCTGTGAAGGGGACGAAGACTCTGTAAACCTTTGGCAATGGTATTCTTTCTGAGTAACTGCTCTGGATTATCAATTGCTACTATAGGTTCTGGATCTGGATGAGATCGAGTATAAGCCCTTTTAGGAGCCAGAATTTTAATTTTTTATATATTTTTATTTTAAGAATCCAAAATTTCTATGTACAAACTTTTAACAACACATTATCTCTTTTTCATATTTATGATTAGTTAAGAAATAAATTTTTCTTCTAGGGAAAAGAAATCGTGGGATTGAAATTTTGTTCAGTTCCCCAGTATGGTCGGCACTATGTTATTGCTCTGTAAATTCCCAGAGGTTGTCAGGGTAGAAGAAATTTGCCAGAGGTAACTTTATCCAACCACTTCGAAAATGGAATCTAGCCCTGCCARTTTCAGAGAGGRATCTCTCTGTAATATTTAGATATGTTTTAACTTTGAGATATTAGGCTAGTTAAGTAGAACGAGATTGAATGGTTTTTTTTTTTTTTTTTGTAAAGTTGGTTGAAGAAGGTTTTACGCATCCATGGGATATGGGGTCTGTATTATAAGGATAGAGATCTAAACAAGAATTAAAAGTTTTTTTTCACAGGGCAAGGTAATGCATTCATTGGATTCTTTGGCAGTAAAGTGATGGATAGAAGAAAAGACGAGAAAATTAATTAAATTAAAGAAGCATTTAAGAATTTCTTCACTATAACTTTAGAAGATAAACATTTAGATCTTTAAATTCAGAGACAGGGTATACAAAGATAAATCCTACAACATACGTTACTTTTAAAATATCAGATTAGAAAACAATATGACGACTGATGTGAGAAAAACATTTAACACAGAAAAATAAACATCACCAATGAATAACACGCAAGAATCCTGTGAAACGCCCCTTTGTATTACTGGAAGATCTCTTGATAAACAATTACAATATTTATGGCTTACAGGGTGTAAATATCAACCCTTTGTACTTCAAAGTTCAAAGTATTTATAATCAAAAATTACATACGACCCTGTCATTAAAGATCAGGACGTGGCAGATTCTAAATTTAACTAACTAACTCAACAAGATACAAAAATTCAGGAGTTGTTGATAATGTGTTGAAATCTTCATGCTGACTTTGGGGGAAAACCATTGGTGAGTCATCTGCATGACATTTTCTGATTAGATTGTTGACTAGACCTGGACAATTCATCTCCTACTCAATTAGATTGCATAACTCTTCCCATCATAGTTAACAGGGAATGATGACTTTGAGTAATATTATGTATATTTCATCCATCTCTATGTACTTGGAAAAATTTGGCTTGAAGATGAAAATATACCGTATTTCGTGTTATATGTTGATGTCTGGCTGCAAAGTTTCTAAGAACGCCTTGCCCATTATGCTACCCTTTGTTCCTAGAAATTTAGAATTATCTTTGGCCATTCTGGCTAGCTTTTGTCTATAATCAGGAAGGGTTGTTAACTTGTCATTTAGGACCCTTAAGCTAGGGAGTCCTTTCTTCTGCAGAGCTTTGATTTTGCTGAAAAATCTTGGCACTCCTGCATCCATAGTCTAGACCTTCTCTTCCAACTACAACATTAGTCCTCTTTTGGTCAGAACCCTATTGACTTCGAGGATGGTTTTCGTCATGTCTTCAATATTCAAATCCTCTAACTCTTCCTTGGTTTTCAAATTCAAGAATTTAATGATCTCAGTGGCTTCTGTGGGCATTTCTCCCAATTCTCCTCTTATTTTCTCAATGGCCTGCCTGCTCCTTTGTACTAGTTTGTTTTGCTTGAACATGATTTGCACCATAGGCCATATCTCAATTATGGATTTGGAGATATACATCCAGATATTTTCCTTGGCCTCAGCAAGTGTCTTGCCTACCACTGTTTTATTTTGAAGCTACTGCAATTCTTGTTTGAGATTGTCTGATGTTTGTTTGTCCATGGAGTAGTTGGTTTGGTAAGAAGACTTAAGTTCCTGAAGGTATTCAACCTCCTTTTTAAGTCTGCTAATTTCTGTCTCTTGCAAGTTCATCTGCCCCATGGATTTTTCTAGTTCTACTGTCTTTTTTAGAGATGTCAGTGGAGTTGCTGAGCGAATTTTTGTTGTGGATGATGTGCTTACTCTTGTGAGTGGAACTGCACTCAGTGGAATGACCTCCATAGGCATTGATTGTTCCTTCTCCTTCACTAACCTTTCCAGTTTTTCTTCCATCTCTTTCAACTGTGCATTCTTCTCCATGATAAACTTGAGAATCTCATCCTTCTCACCTTCTGTCTCAGCTATCTCCTTTATCTGTGCATCTTTTTTTGGTGGCAGTTTATGCTATTTCCTCAGAGATGCTATATCAACATTTCTCTTTTTAAGCATCTCCTCAACTGCTTTCACATTCGAGGGGTCATACCCGATCTTGAGAACCAATTCTTCCAACATTTTAATTCTGTTGTTCTTTTCAAAGGATGATATATTTTATAACTTTAGTTATATTTGAACATAGCTCAAAGAGACTTGTAGTTTAGAAGTTGAAGTAGAATCACTTGCTAAAGTGTAGAAAACCATTTCTCCGATTTTCCTATGCAGATCCATTTGATCATTTGGGTGCACATCTCTGGTGTAGAACTTGAACGTTTCCATTTTGTAATCAATAATTTCCTTTGGGTCAGGCACCTGTGCCTGCAGAAAATCCATATGCATTCTACCCTTCTTTGTATCAAACACAGACAATAGTCTTTGTTGTGACGTGGATGTCTATTTCCAAAACTAAGCATAAGTATTGCTATCCAGCGTCTGATTTCTCTTCTTGATCAGGTCATATTTCTCAAACATACTCAGCTTTGGTCCTGCTTTACTCGACTGTTCAACTAGTGAACTATCTATTGGCTTCTTGGATGAAACTGTACACATGATTTTCTTGTTGCTTGTGACAAGAGGTGACTGATCACCTTTCATAGTCGTAGTGGATTGGGCTTCCCTTTCACCAGTCGTGTCAGTTGCATGACTAGATTTTGGCCTTTTGGTATGTAATTGGAAAACTTCAGCTGAGACTTTGGTGACAGAAGGTGAAGTATCCTTCCTAGGTCATTTCTCCTTTAAAGCCTATGGTGTGGTTGTTTTCAAGATAGTAACTAAAGGATCCCATTGTTCTATCTCTTCCAGAGGGTTTGACTACCACCTTGTTTGATTCACAAGCCTTTCTATCTTGGGCTTGGGTATATGAACATATGGGACATTTTTATTCTTAACCCTCATCTCTGAAATTATCCCGCATGGATCGTAGTGCCACAGGGAACTAACTTCAAACTTCATTTCTTTCAAAAGTATATTTTCCTCTTCCCCGACACCTCGGCTATTGCAGATAAAAGACCCTATTTTCCCTTTAATTTTGGGTTGTTGTTTCTTCTTCAGAGACACAAAGTTTATGTCGTCTGAGTTTATCATTTGTCTTATGTACTTTAGGGAAAATATCCTCATGGGTAAATACTTGGGTAGTTTGTATGGAGCTAACTCGCATCCATATACTTTGCTCTTGGTGTGATTTTGGTAAAGATACCAATCTCCAGGTTTTACAAGGTTCGAGAGGTGTAAGATCCTCTGAATCGCCTCATTTATCTGTGGTTCTGGTCTGCCATAGAGCATGCTCACCACTGGGTGGTAGAACTGCTCGATGAACTATTTGAAACTGAACTCCATGGAGTTCTATCTGAGTAGGGAAGTCCAATATGTTACCACCTACGGCTTCCCGTTCTTGTCCATTTTTTGCATAGAGAAAAATAACCTGTCTGCTTGAAAGAAAACGAACATGTAAGCCAGTATGGGGGAATACTGAAACATGCCCTCTGTAGTGAATTTTGAAAGCTTCTCATGAATATTCTCCACCAGGAAAGTACTATTGTCGAACTGAGTGGTGGGCCTTTCCTCTGTAGAGAAAATGGACAGAAAACACAATATAGGTTCATCCATCCATTCATCTGAAAAATAACCAATCGGAGAATAGAGCAACAAAATGACTTGCTTGCCCTTTTCTAAGAACAGGGAGGAAGGATACGAGGGATTTGACTTGGGGAGTTGAGCATCCTGTGGGAAGAAAAGCTCAAAACACTAAAACATGAATTCCAAAATCCTAAACATGAATTCCAAAACCCTAAACATGAATTCCAAAACCCTAGACATCTGAAAACCAAACCCATTGGGGTAAGTTAGTACATCAACTTCTTGAGGTCATAACTTTTGCATATGATCTTCATTTAGGGAACATGATAGCTCATTGGAAAGGTATTGAAAAAGATATTCATACAGGGGGCTCAATTAGAGCCTTTGGATATCACCGAGGTTATTTATCATGAAAAATCATCATTTATAACCTCATAATGGCCTCGAAAGTTCAAGAACCAAAAAACTGCTAAAAATAGTAAGTTGCCAAAAAACTATTTTGATTGAGTTGGACAAGGTAGGTGGCCACTAAGATCCTCCTGGATCATTACAAGTCACAAAATCAATGCACCATTTACAAAAGAGTCATTTCGTAATGACTGGGTGGAGAGAAGCAAGTGGTTTTCTGGGTTTATATGCATATAGTTGACACTTGTCACAATGTTTGACGACATGGATGCAATCATTAAACAAGTTGGTCCAAAAGTAACCAGCCTGAAACACTTTCTAGGTTGTGTACATACTGGAGAGGTGACGCCTACATGGGCCACTATGGAATTCTTTTAGTAATTTTTATACCTTGTTGATGGTGAGGAAATGATGGACATTAATGTCTTCCCCCTTATGATAGAGGACATCTCCTATGAGGAGGTAGTGGGAAGGTTGGTGATAGATGAAGTGGTGGTCATCTTAGGAGATATGAGGGCCAAAGTTTTTTGTATGAATATAGGAAAGAATGTATCCATACCATGGGTCATCATATGAAATCAAAAATAAATTTTCATCTGGGAAGTTTCATTCAAATAGGGTCAGATGAGTTTGATGGAAAGTCTGCGATTAGACCTCTAAGGATGAGGGATTTTTTTCTCTTGGGAGTTGTGAACTTGAGATCATATTCTTGGAGGATGACAATCCAACAATCAAATTTTCTATTAATCTAGTGTCAAATGAGAAGTCATTACAATGGATTTGAATTTTCAATGACCTTGGTAGTTCAAAGAAATATATACTGGTGTAACTTTTGGAATGCAAGGAGAACCGTTGGGATAACTTCTCATCGTGATTCTACTTGAGAGGTGGCCCAAAGTGTTTTTTTATTATATAGTAAATGACATGTTCATGTTGGTCATCACCTACTTGGATTAACACTCTTGCAATAGAGACCTCTGAGCTGGACATATACATGATATAATCCCTATCAAAGTCTGGGGTGATTTACTGAGTTCTTCTTTGAGGGATATGAAAGAAACTTAGGTATGGTGGTCCTAATGGAATGAGACATCACACTGTAGTAAGAGAAAGAATATTTGGGTGCGGGTTGCATCTTTGAGAAAACAATGACGTAAGAAGTTTAATTTTCCTTGGATACTTTGCATCTAGCGCAAATTCTTTGGAGGGGATATTTCATTAATAACTTGGACTTTGAGGGGGTCCACTGTGATCCCTTCTTGGGAGATGATAAATCCAAGTAGGCATCCACCTGTAACAGAGAACACACACTTGAGGGTGTTCAAGCATATATTCTATCTGTGACAACATTGAAAGACAAGTCACAAATGTTTGAAATGCTTTGAATGCTTCTTTTTCCAAGCAATGAGATCATCTAAGTAGGCTAGGATGATATGGCTATGATCATGAAAATTGTGTGTCATGGGACATTAGAAAGTGGCTCCTACACTCTTCAACCCAAATCGCATGATATGACAAGTGAAATTTCCCCAAGGGGTTGTGTTGTCACAGTCCTATTTTGGGAAGAAGGATATATTTTGGGCCCAGGCCTATTTTGGTGAGAAAGATCTATTTTTGGAGCGTGCACAATAAGTGGAAGGAAACGATGCATGCAAAAAAAGAAGGAAAATAAACTTGGTGCACATGAATATAGGCCCAACTATGATAGGGTTATGGTTTTTGACAAATATTGTAATGGCTATAAGCCTATAAAGTAATATAAATAAGGACCTAGGAGCTCTAGGAAGGAGGAGAAAGAGATAGAAAAAGTGAGAAGAGAGTTAGTTGAATATTGAGAAGTCAGTTAGTTGATTATTATAGCAAGTTTTGTTATGGTTATTGTGGTAGAGTTAAATAATTTAGTCCTTGAGGGTTAGGTCATAGGATAAGGATCTTGGTGTGACCTAGTCAGCCTCCCAGAGGGTACTTACCCTCTGTTTGATTGTAATATTGAAGATGTAATGCATGCAACACAATATTTTGTAGTAGAATAAATAAAAGAGAAGAGGATCCAGATTGTAATAGTACTTTCCTTCTGAAGCTATTACGCTCTGATACCATAATGTAACACTCTTTCTTTTGAATTTGTTATGCTCTGATACCATACTGTAACGTCCCCTTTCCATCAGTCGGGCAGGCGCTACTTCGCGGAATAACAATCTCATGCTTAATTATATATATATATATATATATATAGGACATGCATTAAGCAAGTTAAACACATTTAAACTCAGAGTGAGTATAGGAATGATTTCTATTACAAATAATCCATAGCTTTAACATTAATTCATATGCACAGTAGAATACATGATAATGATAAATACACAGACATGCAGTAACATAATTGAAACCTCATCTGGTACTTATCTTTGAAAACGGTGGTTATTCCACCAACTAGGTGCATGCCTTCCACAAAACTCCCAGCCTTAGACCATGCTGCTCATCAAGCTCAACAGTAGGTCACCCCCGATATGGGACTAAGATCCACCCCCAAGGCAAGGAATCCTAGGCTAGGCTAAGGTTACAGGGAAAACACACAGTCACAAGGAAGGAATTCTCTCCCAGGAACCACTCATACTCACTACCCATAGACTCTCCTTCCCCACATGCCTGTTCCACCCCAGGCATATACACCTTCTCTATCAACTAGATAATCCTTCAGCTACTAACCTCCCTTGCCTTGGGTTTCAACAACAAATTGGACTGGAAGTCTCCAAGCTCTGTGGTAGCTACAGGGTTCCTTCCAGGAGTTCTCTCCCTACTCTGTACACTCTCTCACCTGGAGAGAGTCACTCATAGGCCCAACAACCTGTTCTTCCAACTTCACCACCTCTCTCACCTGGGGAGAGTGTTGTACTAATTGGCCAACAAGCTACATGCAGTCCAACACTATGTGGCAACAACATCCAATGAGGCAAATAGACTCGGGCTTTCCAAATAGGCTCAACAATGACAGGATGGTCTCACGGTTATGGCTTTGGGACAGAGATTCAACACACAGGATCAATATATTCAAACAGAGGATGTCTTGGATTTCCCCAAATCAACACAGGTTATTCCTGAAATCAACACGGAACATACTTCAGTAGTTCCAAAAACCATCATTCGTATTCATCGATTTTCATGCTACCCAACTTGAGTTCGAAGAGCTCCTTCATCTTTTTGTCATATTACCTTTTAGTCAGGTATTTCTTCTTGAAATACCTCTTGAACTCCTTCCAAGTGATATCTTTCTCTCTGATGTGTTGCACCTGCACAAACTGATCCCACCACATGGATACTTTTCCCTTTAGTTGATACATCACAATTCTTCCTTCTACATGAGGGGAATAATTCTGCAGTTCGAAATATTTCCTCATGCCTAGCAGCCATGTTTCAACATCTTCCTCCTTCTTATGTTCTCCATCAAATGTTGGAGGTTTGATCTTGTTCATCTCTCCTTTCAATTCATCCCTTCCAGATGTTCGGTGTTTTCTAGTAGTGGATGGGCTTGAACTACTATGTGCTTCCCTACTGGAATGCTTTGGGGAGAGACGATGATGTCTGCTACCACTCCTCGATCTTCTTCTTCTCTCAGGGGTCCTGCAACTCTCTGTCTTTCTTGAGACACTCCTCTTCTCCAACTTCCTTTCTATTCTTTCCAAGTTCTTCAACATTTTTAAGTTGAATTCTCCTTGCTGATCCCTAACCCTCATGAGCTTTTGGCTATCAGCTCAGTGAGCCTGGGCATCTTTATGCAATCTTTCAATGAGTTTCATCATATGTCCTTCCTTATCCAATTCTCTTCCATGCTCATTGGATTTCGATCCTTCGACTCCTAGGTTGAAATCCCTTCCTTCTCTTTCACTCTCTGAAATGGAGGCAATCCGCAGCTCTTCCATTTCTATACTCATCGTAGATTCACAGTTGTCCCGACACTCGTTGAACTCTGCACACACAAGGTGCAATCAACCAAAGTTTGTCAATCCCTTAAACCTTCAAGAAAACTCACAATATTCATAAACCATCGTGAACAAGAAAAACGTTTTAATTCCATTAAGTTTTCTGAGCTCTGTTCGGCTTTGCAATTTTTGGGACTTCGGAACTTCGGGGTCTTAGTCCTACGAAGTTCCAACAGTTAAATCCTCAATGGTTCTTTTGTCTTCAAAAAATTTCGGGGCTTCAACACTTTGGGATTTCGGGTGATAGCTTCCTCTTTCTCCCTAGCCTCGTAACCAAAGGCACCTTTCACAACTTCGCTATCTTGCGAATTTGTGAGTCAATGACCCTCGACTCTTCTTCCTCCAAATGTTGATACTTGAGATGCGATACGGGTATGTCTCCCTCCTTTCCAGTGCCTGCTACATATAACCGTAGGCTAGGGATAAGTGATAGCACCTATCGCAACTCGCGATTTCACAAATTGGAGTGTTGATCCCTCGTGCTCTTCCTTTGTGAATCTCAAAATCCTGATTTACTTTACCCTCCCGGCCCACATAGCACAACTGTCTCCAAATATACAGTGGTGAGTGGCACCCTCAAGAGGGTCCACATTAACTATGGTGATGTCATCGGGTCCCACCATGCTTACTTTTCTTTTGTCCCACTAGCACGTGGTACACACCCATGTGTCCATGTCCATTCCAAGTGAAATCCAACGATTAGACCTTTCTCAAATCTATGGTGTAGATCCTTTCAGCGTTTTGGGGTTTCGAGCATCGAGAGTTTGTGCATCCACCCTCTCGAACTTATGTTTGCCGAAATGCTAAAATTACTGTCTACCCCTCCACTGGATCCAATGGTCAAGTTCCTATATTACGATCTATGGTGTAGATCCCTTCAACATTTCAGGTTTCGCTATTTCACGACTTGTGAAAACAAGGTTCTTCCTTTATGGTTTCTCGGGTGATGAAATGTCGTTTGGCAGCCACGTGTTCCCCCCGATGGACGGTCCCAACGAATTCGATTCTTTTCATATCGTGATTTCCACATTTCTGTGCAACTCCAAAGGGTTTTTAAACCTTGTGCACATTTTCTAGATCTGATAGTCATGAGGTTTCTCCTTTCCCTCGAACAGATCATATGGCTCTAACACTTCTGGTGTGGAGTCCTCTCTCCCTGTGTCCAGATACCACATCGGCTACAGTTTCATAACACCGCTACACCTCCTAAGCTTGGTAACATGGTCAAGTAACTCATTGACACTTAGGAGCATTCAAAGGTCCCAAATTGATCCTCCAGACATAAGTTCTCCTCAAACCCTTGATCCAAAGACCACTCAACTGGCCCATCTAGGCTCAACGTCGAAACCTTGGCTCTGAAACCATATTGTAATAGTAATTTCCTTCTGAAGCTGTTACGCTCTGATACCATACTATAACACTCTTTCCTTTGAAGCTGTTACGCTCTGATACCATACCGTAACACCCCCTGTCCATCAGTCGGGCAGGCACTACTTCACGAAATAACAATCTCATGCTTAATTATAAATATATATATATATATATATATATATATATATATATATATATATATATATATATATGACATGCATTTAAAGCAGGTTAAACACATTTAAACTCATAGTGAGTATAGGAATGACTATTATTATAAATAATCCATAGCTTTAACATTAATTCATATGCACAACAAAATACATGATAATTATAAATACACAGGCATGCAGTAACATAATTGAAACCTCATCTGGTACTTATCTTTGAAAACGGTGGTTTTTCCACCAACCAGGTGCAGGCCTTCCACAAACCTCCCATCCTTAGACCACGCTGCTCATCAAGCTTAGCAGTAGGTCACCCCTGAGCTGGGACTAAGCTCCACCCCCGAGGTAAGGAATCCTAGGATAGGCTGAGGTTACAGGGAAAACACATAGTCACAAGGAAGGAATTCTCTCCCAGGAAGCACTCATACTCACTGCCCACCGACTCTCCTTCCCCACATGCCTATTCCACCCTAGGAGTATACACTTTCTCTATCACCTAGATGGTCCTTTGGCTGCTAACCTCCCTTGCCTTGGATTTCAGCAATAGACCAGACCGGAAGTCTTCGAGCTCTGTGGTAGCTATAGGGTTCTTTCTAGGATTTCTCTCCCTCCTCTACACACTCTCTCACCTGGAGAGAGTCGCTCACAGGCCCAACAACCTGTTCTTCCAACTTCACCACCTATATCACCTTGAGAGAGAGTTGTACTAACTAGCCAACAAGCCACACATAGTCCGGCACTGCATGGCCACAACATCCAACGGGGAGAATAGACTCAGACTTTCCAAATAGGCTCAGCAATGATATTATGGTCTCATGGTTATATCTTTGGGACAAATATTCCACACATAGGCTCAATTTGTTCAGACAGAGGATGTCTCGG
>JZKD02S0134750.1:191802-206555 GCA_000966675.3 Picea glauca
AGGTAATGGAATCATGTATGCAACTGGCCCAATCCTTTCCAGGATTTCAAAAGGCCCATAGTATCTTGCTGCCAACTTGGCGCAACTTCCCAGCTTCAAGGAACTCCTGTTAGTTTTCACTTTCAGGAAAACATGATCACCCACTTTGAATTCTCTGTGGGTTCTGTTCTTATCAGCATAACTTTTCTACCTGTCCTGGGTAGCTTTCAAATTCTGTTTAATTCTTATCATTTTGTCTTCCATCTCCTTGAGCAACTCTTGCCCAACTACTACTCTATCATCTGGATTATCCCAACTCACTGGAGTGTTGCACTTTCTTCCATAAAGTGCTTCAAATGGGCTCATCTTCAATGATGCATGATACCCATTATTGTAGGTGAATTCTACCAAATGCAGGTAGTCTTCCCATCTTGTTGGTTTGTCCATCACATACATTCTCATCATGTCCTCTATTACTCTGTTCACCCTCTTTGTCTATCCATCAGACTCGGGATGATACGTTGTACTAAAATTCAGATTCGTTCTGAATCCTTTGAATAGTCCTTTCCAGAAATTCGAGGTGAATTTTGGGCCCCTATCAGACACAATCATTTTAGGAATTCCATGCAAGCATGCCACTTATTTTAAGAAGATATCAACAACATCTGCTTCCTTATGAGTGGTTTTCAGTGGAATAAAATGGGCAACTTTTGTAATATTCTCCACCACCACTGATCTGAAATTTAACTTGATCTTTAACCATTACTTGCATGTGAATTTTTTAATTGTTAACCATATTTATGAATGCAAAATTAAATAACATTCATCAAGCACATGAGCACATAAACATGCAAGCAAACCATCTATGAACAAGAATTGATAACGGAGTTCACCAGACTTCCTGTCTACCTCTCCAGGCCACTTTCCAAATGGGAAGGTCGATAGATTAAGTATTCAAATGCTTACAAAGTGACTTTTGTTTTATGTCTGTCATATACAATAACAAATTTCAACAACAGCTGGAAGATGAAATTCTGAGACTTTTAAGTATAAACATGGATACCTTTTTGTGTATCTGGAAGGTTCTGTGAGTGCTTTTCTATCTGGATGCCTAAATGCAAAAACTGAAGATGGATCTAGAATCCTTGCGAAAAACCGAGACTTTTGACTATAAACTCGATATATTTCAGAAACTGGACTCCGAATGCCTTTTTTGGCACAATTCCCAAATCTGCCCCTGATTGTACAGTACGTACGGCCTCGGGATGCATGCCAATTTTGTACCACCTCAAACTGCGTGCAAATACCACCTCAATTTTCATGCAAATTCACTTCGATCACTATGAAACATCACCTTGATTTGCGTGCTTGTCTCTGCCTGCATCAAAACTCCTTATCCTCCTCAAGATTTGTGCCCATGCCTCATTTAAATAATAAAAAAACAATGGTTTTTGGGGAGGCGCAAGATATGGGCCACGCGCCCTCCGAAATCCCCCAAATCTCTGCTTCCCCTCCTTGGCACGATTTTATATATGTTTGTTTTAACATATAGTATATGGTGTGTATTATATGGTGGTATCATATGTTGATTTAACATATGGTTTTAATACTATATGGTGCATTTTTTAATATGGTTGGCGTGATTTAAAACTATATGGTTGGTGCGATTTTAATACCCATTATATGGTGCACTTTTCTATAGTATTACATTTGGTTTTTTAACATTATATTTTGGGTTTTTCATATGGTTTTTTGATATACATTTAAATACCAAGGGGATGCCTCAGTGTTGGCAAGGTCAAGGGCTAGGCCCTTGACCACCCCTTTTTTTTTTTCAAAACCATGGGGTCATGGTGGCCTTTTCACAAGGTCTTGGGTTCAATTCCCATAGCCCCAAATTACACCATTTCTAACCATTTTCTACCGATCTCCGACGAAACTTCAACTGCTGATATCTTTGTCATCTGGAGGTCGTTTTTCCTGAAATGAACGTCACCAGAAAGCTGCTGACGATCTCTTCCACTTTGTAAGATTTACTTTTCCATTTGAATACTTTAACTCTATCGAATTTTGAGATGATACACCTGGATCAACCACCATGATCGAATCATGTTGTTTGCTCGTTCTAGGCAATCCTACAATAAAATCCATGGTCACCACTTCCCACTTCCATTATGGAATGGGTAAAGGCTGCAGCAGCCCCGCTGGGTGCCTATGATTAGCCTTAACTTTATGGAATTCCATACATCTGGCGATGTATTCAGCGATCTCCCTCTTCAAACCCGGCCAAAAGTAATGGCTTTTGACTGTTGCCACAGTCTTCTGATATCCAGGGTGTCCAACATACGTCAAATTATGCATTTCTTTTAGAATCACAAGTTTCAATTCCTAAACATTGGGTATATAAACTCTGTCTTTATATAGAAGTAATCCATCAACTTCCAAGGTGTAACCTTCCCTTTTCTTTGGCCTTTCACTCTATTGTAGCTTTTCTACCAAATCTCTGTACTGCAAATCAACACTTGCAGCTCCCAAAATTTTATCCTTAATATCTGTCGTGTACATGCTAATGGTTGTAGCATGCAATTCATGCACCTTTCTGTTGAGTGCATCCGCCACCTTGTTTTCCTTCCCTTTGATATGCTTGATATCAAAGTCGTATTCACACAAAAACTCCAACCACCTGCTTTGTCTAGCGTTTAAGGTTGGTTGCTCAAACAAATATTTCAGACCGTGGTGGTCTATTCTCAATTCAAATATTCTTCCCATGAGGTAATGTCTCCATTTCCTCAGAGTGTGGACTATTGTTTCCAACTCCAAATCATGAGTGGCATAATTCTTTTCATGCTCTTTCAATTTCCTGGATTCATAACAGATTACAAATCCATCTTGGCTGAGAAATCCTCCCAACCCTTCCTTACACGCATCTGTGCATACCATGAAATCCATATTTGGATTTTCAAGTATTAGGATTGGAGCACTGGTTAACAACTACTTCAATCAACGGAAACTCTCTTCACACTCTTCAGTCCATTGAAAATTTTTCTCCTTCCTTTTCAAGGAAGTGATAGGGTGAGCTATCTTTGAGAACCCTGCATAAACCTTCTATTATGGCCCACTAGACCCATAAAGGATTTAAATTATGTCACATACCTTGGTGCTGACCATTCTCGGATGGCCTCAACCTTCTCAGGATCCACAGCGATCCCTTCTTCTCAAATAATATGTCCCAAGTAATGGATCTGTCTTTGATAAAATGAGCATTTTCTCAACTTGGCATACAATTGGTGTTCTCTCAACACTTGCAGCACCATCCTCAGTTGTTGTTCATGCTCTTCCTCTAACTTGGAATACACCAAGATGTCATCCAGGAAGACTATGAAAAACTTGTCTAAATAGTTCCTAAATACACTATTCATCAAGCACATAAAAATAACAGGTGCATTTGACATTCCAAACAACACCACTTTGAACTCGTAATGACCGTACCTTGTTCTAAAGGAATTCTTTCTGATATCCTCATCCTTTATTCTTACATGGTGATATCTTGATCTGAGATCTATCTTCGAAAATATTTTTTCACCCTTCAGCTGATCGAAAAGATCATCGATCCTTGGCAGAGGATACTTGTTCTTGACAGTTACCTTGTTCAACTGTCGAAAATCAATGCACAGCCTCAACGTCCCATCCTTCTTCTTCACGAATAGGACCAAGGCACCCCAAGGTGACACGCTGGGGTGAATGTACCCCTTCTTCAGAAGCTATTCAAGCTGCAATTGCAACTCTTTCAGCTCTGGCATACTCATTCTATAAGGAGATTTTGACACCAGAGCTGCTCTAGGCATCAAATTTATAGAAAAATCAATATCTCTCTTCGGAGGTAGTCCATGTACTTCCTAAAATACTTCCTTGAACTCTATGAGTACTTCATGGTCTCCAATTCTTGAGACTTCATCTCTGGATGCTTCCTCCACATGGGCTGTAAATAATTTACAGCCTTTCCTGTAACACTTGTTCAGCTGCATGGCTGAGATTTCTCTAACAGCCACATCTCTGGGAATTCCTTGGACTATTTTCCAATTTCCCTCATCATCCAGACATGTAAACCTCTTGATATGACAGTCCAGGAGGGCATGGTGTTGGTCCAACCAGTCCATCCCAATTAAGTAGTCATAAGACCCTAAAGGCAGAACATTCAATTCAGCCTTCAGGCTCAATCCATTCATGCCTATCAAACATGATTTAACCAATTCAGTGACCTTCCTCTTGGTTCCTATAGCCAACTTCACTAACCAAGACTTTTCATGTTTGCTTCTTGATAAATGCAAACTTTCCACCACCCTAGGATCTACATAACTATGGATAGCCCCATAATCAATTAAAATAATAAAGGGTCGGTTGTTGATCATACCTTCCACTTCAGTCATGTGCGATTGAAATTATGCTTGCTTGTTGTCTAGGGCTGCATAGATCCTTGGCATCATGTTGCCCATATGCTCCACTGTTTCATCTTGTTGAACATTGTGGACAGTTCTCGCTTTATATTTTATGTGGGGGAAGTCTTTGTACCTATGGTTCCCTTTACATCCCCAACACTCCATAGGTGGCAGTTTGGGAGTTTGCTCACCCACTTCAACCTTCTTGGGCTCTCTGAAATATGGCTATCCCTGAGGACTATTTTTGAAAAAGGGAGGCTTGTTTCCCTTCTGCCTCTGCTCTTTCCTGAACTTCTTCTGATCATCCCAAGCCTTCCGAAAAGTAGGCCTTTCTCTTTGCTATTCATATAAGCATTTTCCCTTCTTATTATTTCTTCCATAGTCTTAGGATCATCATACTAAATCTTGTCACCAATATAAGGTGGAAGTCTAGTCAGATATCTCTCAATCTTGATAGCCTCATATTTTATGAATGGAACATACTTCAGTAGTTCCAAAAACCTTTGTTCGTATTCATCGATGGTCATGATGCCCAACTTGAGTTTGAAGAAATCCTTCATCTTTCTATCATAGTACCTTTTAGTCAGGTATTTCTTCTCGAAATACCTCTTGAACTCCTTACAAGTGATATCTTTCTCTCTGATGTGTTTCACCTGCACAAACTGATCCCACCACATGGATGTTTTTCCCTTTAGTTGATACATCTCAATTCTTCCTTCTGCATGAGGGGAATAATTCTATAGTTGGAAATATTTCCTCATGCCTAGTAGCCATGTTTCAACATCTTCCTCCTTCTTATGTTCTCCATCAAACGTTGGAGGCTTGATCTTGTTCATCTCTCCTTTCAATTCATCCCTTCCAAATGTTTGGTGTTTTCTAGTAGGGGATGGGCTTGAACTACTATGTGCTTCTCTGCTGGAATGCTTTGGGGAGCGACAATGATGTCCACTACCACTCCTCGATCTTCTTCTTCTCTTAGGGGTCCTGCAACTCTCTGTCTTGCTTGAGCCACTCCTCTTCAAAAACTTCCTTTCTATTCTTTCCAGGTTCTTCAACATTTTTAAGTTGAATTCTCTCTGTTGATCTCTGACCCTCATGAGATTTCGACTATCATCTTGGCGAGCCTGGGCATATTTCTACAATATTTCAATGAGTTTCATCATATGTCCTTCCTTATCCAATTCTCTTCCATGCCCATTGGAGTTCGATCCTTCGGCTCCTAGGTTGGCATCCCTTCCTTCTCTTTCTCTCTCTGAAATTGAGGCAATCCACACCTCTTCCATTTCTATACTTGGCATAGATTCATGGTTTTATTGACACTCGTTGAACTCTGCACACATAAGGTGCAATCAACTTAATTTTTTAGGGCCCTTAAACCTTCAAGAAAACTCACAATATTCATAAACCATCGTGAACAAGAAAAATGTTTCGATTCCATTAAGTTTTCTGAGCTCTGTTCGGCTCTACAATTTTCGGGACTTCAAAACTTCAGGGTCTCAGTCCTACGAAGTTCCAATAGTTAAATCCTCGACGGTTCTTTTTTCTTCGAAAAATTTTGGGGCTTTGGCACTTTGGGTTTTCGGGTTATAGCTTCCTCTTTCTCCGTACCCTCGTAACCAAAGGCACCTTTCACAACTTCGTGATCTCGCGAGTTTGTGAGTCGAAGACCCTCAACTCTTCTTCCTCCAAATGTCGATACCCGAGATGAAATATAGGTATGGCTCTCTCCTTACTAGTTCCTGCTACATATAATCGTAGGCTAGGGCTACGTGCTAGCACCTCTCGCAACTCGCGAATTCACGAGTTGGAGTGTTGAGCCCTCGTGCTCCTCCTTTGTGAATCCCAAAATACTGATTCACTTTACCCTCTAGGCCCACATAGCACAATTGTCTCCACGTCTACAGTGGTGAGTGGCACCCTTAGGAGGGTCCATGTTAACTATGGTGACATCGTCAGGTCCCACCATGCTCACTTTTATTTTGTCCCACTCGCACATGGTACACACCCATGTGTCAACGTCCATTCCAAGTCAAATCCAATGATTAGACCTTTCTCAAATCTACGGTGCAGATCCTTTCTGCATTTCAGGGTTTCGGGCATCTAGATTTTGTGCATCCACCCTCTCAAACTTCCATTTGCCGAAATCCTGAAATTACTGTCTACCCCTCCACTTGATCCAATGGCCAAGTTCCTATCTTAAGATCTACGGTGTAGATCCTTTCATCGTTTCAGTTTTTTCTATTTCACAACTTGCGAAAGCAAGGTTCTTCCCTTATGGTTTCATCGGTTCCTAAATGTCATCCGGTAGCCACGTGTTCCCCCCGATGGATGGTCTCGACGAATTTGGGGTTTCACATATCGCGATTTCTACGTTCCTATGCAACTCCAAAGGGTTTTTAAATCTTGTGCACATTTTCCAAATATGACAGTCATGAGGGTTTTCCTTTCCCCTGAACAGATCCTATGGCTCCAACACTTCTGGTGTAGAGTCCTCTCTCCCTGTGGCCAAATACCACATCGACTGTAGTTTCATAACACTGCTACACCTCTTGAGCTTGGTAACATGTTCAAGTAACTCCTTGACACTCAGGAGAATTCAAAGGTCCGCAATTGGTCCTCCAGACACAATTTCTCCTCAAACGCTCGGTCCAAAGACCACCCAACTGGCCCATCTAGGCTTAGCGTCGAAACCTTGGCTTTGATACCATACTATAACAGTACTTTCCTTCTGAAGATGTTACGCTCTGATACCATACTGTAACACTCTTTCTTTTGAAGCTATTACACTCTGATACCATACTGTAGCGCCCCCTTTCCATCAGTTGAGCAATCGCTACTTCACATAATAACATCTCATGCTTAATTATATATATATATATGAAATGCATTTAAAGCAGGTTAAACACATTTAAACTCAGAGTGAGTATAGGAATGACTATTATTATAAATAATCCATATCTTTAACATTAATTCATATGCAAAACAGAATAAATGATAATTATAAATACACAGACATGCAGTAACATAATTGAAACCTCATCTCGTACTTATCTTTAAAAACGATGGTTATTCCACAAACCAGGTGTAGGCCTTCCATGAACCTCCTAGCCTTAGAACATGCTACTCATCAAGCTCAGTAGTAGGTCACCCCCGAGCTGGGGCTAAGCTCCACCCCCAAGGCAAGGAATCCTAGGCTAGGCTGAGGTTACAGGGAAAACACATAGTCACAAGGAAGGAATTCTCTCCCAGGAACCACTCATACTCACTGCCCATAGACTCTCCCCCACATGCCTGTTCCACCCCAAGAGTATACACCTTCTCTGTCACCTAGATAGTCCTTCAGATGCTAACCTCCCATGCCTTGGGTTTCAGTAATATACCGAACCAGAAGTCTCCGAGCTCTGTGGCAGCTACAGGGTTCCTTCTAGGAGTTCTCCCCCTCCTCTGTGCACTCTCTCACTTAGAGAGAGTCGCTCATAGGCCCAACAACTTGTTCTTCCAACTTCACCACCTCTCTCACCTAGAGAGAGTGTTGTATTAACTGGTCAACAGGACACACGCAGTCCAGCACTCTGTGGCCACAACATCCAACGAGGAAAACACAGTTGGTGGTATTCGATAAAAGATAAGTATCAATTGTGTGTTCATTTCATGTTGTGTATTTATAAATGTCTTTATATTTATGGGTATTGCCTATGTATGTTGGATGTATATGTTTACTATTATTTCCGCTTGAATCTATGTATTGGCAGAATGCATTTGTCTATTTAAAGATACATACATACATACATACATACATATATATATATAAAAATAAATATATATATATATATATATATATAAATAAATGGTATTATTGTTTTTACGAGGTCGACATGGTCGACCTTAAAGGCCAGGCAGGTTACAATGTATTAAGTTCCACAAGAGTTTAAGTGTTGCACAACCCAACATCATTAAAGTTGGGTGTGTTACAATCTAGTATCAGAGCTCCAATTTTCAACATTGAGCCTGGATGGGCTGTGTAAGTGAAAAAATTTCAGAGTGAATTGTTGTCAAAATGGAAAAAAATTGAGTTTTAGAGTGTCCATGAGTGCCAAGAGGGCACTAAGAGCACACCTTAGATGTGTTTGAAAGATTAGGAGGTGTAGTAGTTTGGGAAACCACAATGGTCTTAGGATCTATTTGGGAAAGGTTCGAGTCTTTCAAAACCATTGGATCTAGGAAAAGGAGAATGGTGGTTAACCCCCTTCAAGTCCTTCAGAATGTTTTTCTTCGTCAGTTTTCAGGACTTTGATAAAAGGAGGTAAAATCCTCGAAGCTCTGAAGTCCTACAGTGAACCCACACCGTAGTTAATTTGGGAGAAGGAGGCTAGTTGGATCCCCCAAGTGGTTTGACATTTCAACGTTTGGGGAAATCTGGTTGTGGTTGTGTAGAGTGGAGTTTTCCACAAAGTCCTGAATTCCATAATCAGTCCGAATAGTTCATGTTTGGGGGAACGTGTCCACAGATTATAAAGTGTTCATAAATTTGACTATTCGGTAGTTTAGGGGTTGGGTGGTGATCAACAACGAAAACTTCTGAAGCCCGAAGCCCTGAAGCGCTAGATTCCCCAAACTTTGGAGAAGCAGAGTTCACGAGTTCAATGATTGGAAGAAATGTGGATTTGTGTTGAGGAAACCTATGAATTCCTAAATTCCTAGAGAACTAGAGTGATGTGGCATGATGATGTCACCTAGAGTGATGTGGACCTATTTGGGAGTTCATAAGTTTGACGTTCGAGTGTTTTGATGTGTTATGGTGTGAGATTCTCTAAGTTCGCGAAGTCTCAAAGTCTTGGAGAATCGTAGTAATGTGATGTAACATCCCCGACCACCCAATCTGGGTCATTCCAATGGAAAATCCTTCATTCTTTGATACTATATTGTAACATCCCCAACATCCAACTGGGCTATGCCACATAAAAAATTTCAAGCTGTATGCAAATTAAAACATATACACACATAAAATATTTCATAACTTTAAATATAAAACTTAAAGTAGACAAATAAATTATGTAAATTCATGAATTCATATTGAAATGATAGTAAAAATATACATGCAACATATACAAGAAAAACCCATAAATATAAAGACAGGTATAAACCACACACAGGAAAAACCCATAAATATAATCACATAAATAATAATTCAACATGTAACTTAACACACAATTGACACTTATATTGGAAAAAATATCACCAACTATGTGCATACCTTCCATGAACCTCCCAGCCTTAGACCACACTGGTCATCACTCTTAGCAATGGGTCAACCCCGTGCTAGGACTAAACTCCACTCGGTTAAAGGGATTCCTAACCAGGCTGATGTATCTCAGTAAATAGGAAAGACTCTGTCACAGGTCCCAAATCAAACTAACAAACTACAGTTCCTCATTCCCCACATGCCTATCCCATCCTAGGAAGTGTGCCCCTTCTCCGCTCAATAATCCCTTGGCTTCCCCACTTCCTTTACGACCTTCAACAACAGGCCAGACAGGAAGTATCGATGCCCTGTAGCTACATTTTATCACCTTTGAGAATCAATTCCCAACAATTCTCTCACCTAGAGAGTTTTATCATGGGCCTGACTACCCGCCTCTGCAATATCCCACAGACCTAACAACTCGCTTCTTCAATACAACTCTTGAGCTAACCAGGTACAAGTATAGGTACAAGTATGGGTATGGTACTGGTTCGGGTACATATATAAGTGCAAGGAGGTATGGAGGACAACTGAATGAGTGAGTGAATGATGATGGGGTGAATGAATGGGAAAATGAACTAATTCCAAACTACATGTATGCATGTTCCCAACTTGACACTTGTCATGTTGGGAGATACTTTGGCCCACTTGTCCCCATCCTTAGAAATTAGGATAAAATAATTATCCATACTTTATACTTTAAAGAATATTAATATAATATTCCTTTTTGTCTTAAGCTCCCTAGATTCCCCTGTTTCCTTAACTTTTAGCCCCCCATTTCCCTAACTAGTGGAGTTTTGTCCCACATACTCTTTTATCGTCGTCGGTCTACATGGAACGATGTATTATATTAATTATGAGATATATACAAAAATAGGCTCATTGGTTATAATACCTAATTCAAGACATAAGCCTCCTAGCTTATAATAACTGGCTCACCATCCTACAAAACACAACATATACACAAAGGCTCTCTGACCTCAAAATCACATGCACTTAAGTTTGTTTTGCGTGGTATCCTTGAATGTGCACAATACATGTGTTCACTATACCATGTAAGGTGCATACAAAAAAGATATCAAACAACTCACCATCTTAACTACATTTGCATTTAAATTTACAATTGGGTTTGGCCTAGGGGTATTACAATCCCCTCCCCTTATTTAAGCACTGTCCTCAGTGCATTATGTACACATATCAACAATATTTCCAAAGTATTCAAAATGATGTGGGTATCCTTCTTGCATTGCATCCTCTTCTCCCAAGTAGCGTCCTCAGGAACGTACCAGGTCCATTAGACCTTTATAAGCCCCATGGATCGATTCCAGAGTTGTTCGATTTTCCGGTCCAGAATCCGTACTAGATGTACATGGAAAGCACCTTCTTCTCCACCTAAATCACATTCCAATCAATAAAATGATTAGCATCAGGTATATATTTCTTGAGCAATGATGCATGGAATACATTATGAAGATACATAGATATATGGTCTGCAATATCTAGCTTCCAACTTGGAATAGTTTCCCAACTTCAACGAACTTCTATTGGCCTTCATTTTCAAGACTTTAAATTCCCTCTAAGTCCTTCCCTTATCAGCATAGATTATCTGCCTATATTAGGGAGCCTTTAAATTTTGTTTTATTTTCAACATTTTCTCCTCCATTTCTCTGAGTAAATCTAGCCCAACCACTACCCTATCTGTTGGGTTATCCCAACTTACCTCTGTGTTGCACTTTCTTCCATAAAGTGCCTCAAATGGGCTCATCTTTAGAGATGTGTGTTACCCATTGTTATAAGGAAACTCTACTAAGTGTAGGTAGCCTTCCCATTTTCATGGTTTATCCATCACATACATCTTCAACATATCCTCAATAACTTGATTCACCCTCTCTAATTTTCCATTTGATTATGGATGATAAGTTGTACTAAAATTCAATTTTGCTCCAAATCCCTTAAATAATACCTTCCAAAAATTAGAGGTAAATTTTGGATCTCTATCAAACACAATTGTCTTGGGTATACCATGTAGTCGAGAAATTTCTCTCATATAAACATCAACAATATTTGTTGCCTTGTGAGTGAGTGTTACTGGAATAAAATGGGCAACTTTAGTAAGCTTATCCACGACTACCATGATGGAATCATGTTGCTTGTTTGTTTTGGGTAGTTTGGTGATGAAATCCATTGTTACAACTTCCCATTTCTACTCAGGAATGGGTAATGGTTGTAAAACCCAACTGGGTTTCTATGCTCAACCTTTACCTTTTGATACTCCAAACATTTGGAAATAAAATCAACAACTTCTTTCTTCATTCCTGGCCAATAATATTGTCTCTTGATAGTTGCAATAGTTTTCTGATAACCTAGGTTCCCATCATAAGGTACATTATGCATTTCTCTCAATATAATATTTTTCAATTCATGGGAATTTGGTACATAAATTCTTCCCCTGTACATGAGAATTTCATCATTTTCTAGCTTATAGTCTTCAATTTTTTGCTGCAAAATACCTTATTCTGATTTTGCCACTAATTCGTTGTATTGCAAATCTAATTTTCCAGCCTCCAAAATTTTGTGTTTCAAATATGATTGGTACATGCTAATGGTTGTAGCATGCAACTCATGCGCTCTTCAGCTGAGTACATCAACCACTTTGTTCTCTTTCCCCTTGATATGATTTATATCAAAGTCATATTCAGTAAGAAATTCTAACCATCTGCTTTGCGTAGGATTTAGAGTTGGTTGATCAAATATATATTTTAGACCATTATGGTCTGTCCTTAGCTCAAACCATTTCCCATGAGGTAGTGCCTCCACTTCCTCAAGGCATGCACTATGGATTCCAACTCCAAATCATGAGTGGCATAGTTCCTTTCATGCTCCTTCAACTTCCTTGATTCACAACATACAACAAACCCATTTTGACTAAGGACTCCACCAGGTTCTTATTTACATGCATCGGTGCATACAATAAAGTGTTCATTTGGATCTGCAATCCTTAGTATTAGAGAACTTGTTAATAATTTATTCAAGTGTTGGAAACTCTTTTCACAATCCAATATCCACTGAAACTTCACACTCTTCTTTTGCAAGTAAGTGATTGGGTGTGCAATATTTGAGAATCCCTCAATAAATATCCTATAGTAGCCTAGAAGGCCCGTGAATTATCTAACCTATGTCAGATTCTTTGGATTTGACCATCCTCTAATGTCTTCTATCTTATCGGGATCCACTTCTATCCCATCCTCTGAAATGATATGTCCCAAATAATGAACGTGCTTCTTATAAAATGAGCACTTGCTCAATTTGACATAAAACTGATGCTCCCTTAATACTTGTAATACCATCCTCAAGTTTTTTTCATGCCCCTCCTTTGACTTAGAATATATAAGAATGTCATCTAAAAATACAATGAAAAACTTATCTAAGTATTCTATGAAAATACCATTCATTAAACACATGAAGACAACTAGTGCATTTTATAATCCAAAGGGAACCACTCTGAACTCATAATGACCATACATTGTTCTGAAAGCAGTCTTGTTGATGTCTTCATATTTAATTCTCAATTGATGATAACCTGACCTAAGTTCAATCTTGGATACTAATTTTTCATCTTTCAACTGATCAAATAGGTCATCGATCCTTGGAAAAGGATATTTATTCTTCACAGTTACCTTGTTCAACTTCCTAAAGTCAATGTAAAGTCTCAATGTTCCATCCTTCTTATTCAGAAATAACACTGGGGCACCCCAAGGTGACACACTTGCATGTATATACCCCTTCTTCATAAGCTCTTCAAGTTGCATTTGAAACTCCTTCAATTTTGGTGTACTCATTCTGTATGGAGTGTTGGATACTGGAGCTACTCCAGGCATCAAATTTAATGGGGAAATAAATGTCTCTTTTAGGGGGTAATCTTGGTATTTCCTTAAACACATATTCAACTCTTTTAGGACTGCATAATCTTTAATATTTGACATTTTATCTTTAGGTGTCTCCTCCATATGTGCTGCAAATATTTGACACCCTTTTCTGTAAAATTTATTCAACTGCAATGTTGAAATTTCCCTGATGGATACTTCCCTAGGAGTTCCCTAGACTGTCCTTAGGTTACCTTCCTCGTCCAAGAAAGTAAATGACTTGTTATGATAGTCTAGGATAGAATGATATTGGTCCAACCAATCCATCCCAATTATACAGTCATAGGAACCTAAAGTCAAGATTTTTAAATCCTCCTTGGTGTTCAGTCCATTCATGTCCATAGGACATGACTTGTTTCTGTTTGTTTTTTCAGTATCTAGAGGAATCAATAACAACGGTGGTATCTGGATGCTGCATGACACGATGTCGAATCCCTTCCAGCTGCCTTATAACCCTTAGGGATAACAACACCACCTGCAATCCTGGCCTCCAGATAAGGGTAGGTTTGAACTCGTGACCTGCTTAACAACACGAATGCCTTAACACTACATCTGCTCTATTAAGCCCTAATATTGGCTCATTACCCCTTAATTGGGGCATATTATATTAGTAATGCTATTTTATTTATGTTGGCTTTAGGCCATTAGTTTTAATTTAGATTAGTAATGTTATTTTAATTATGTCGTCTTTAGGCCATTATTTGTAATTATACCTCCTAGCCTCCTATATATACCAAGGAGACTTTTTCATTTTGAATCATCTTGTAATTGAACATTTAAGTGGGGTAAATGGAGGTTGCCCCCTTGAAGAGGCTTATTCTAAAATTATCTCTTTTTCAAGGCGTTGAGTACTTATCCTGAGGTTTTTATATGCTATATTGATGTTTGGTTCTTAACATATGGTATCAGACCTCAAGGTCTTGGGGTTTCGCTGCTACATCTGAGACACTGTGGAATTTTTGCTATAACTTGTTTTCTACAATGTTTCAGAAGGAACATCTTGGAGGGTATTGAGAATATGGATCAAGGTACGTTGGGTTACAAATTCAGCTCATGAGGCCTTATACTTTCAGAGATACAACCTATACAAGATAGGGTTTTGGAATCATCCTGAAAGGAGTCATTGCGGAATTTTCTCTATAAAAATGTTTCTGTAACATTTCAGACCCTGAA
>JZKD02S0134750.1:228592-261071 GCA_000966675.3 Picea glauca
AAGTCCTAGACATCCAAAAACCTAACCCTAGGAGATGAAGCGCCAAAATTCATGTGGGCCCCGTTTGGGTAAGTGAGTACATCAACTTCCCGGGGTCGTAACGTTTGCATACGATATCCGTTTTAGGCGTTTGATAGCTCGTTGGAAAGGTATTGTCGAGGAGATTCATTTTGGGGGCTCAATCATGCCTTCGAATATCATTGAGAACCTAGATCTCGAAAAACCTTCATTTGGACCCTCAAAATGGCCCCAGAAGGTAAAACCTGCTAAAAATAGTAAATTGCCAAAATTGCCAGAAAATTGTTTTGAGCCATTTGGAAAAGGTGGCTGGCCACCGATATCCACCTGGATCAGGAAATATTTTAATTAGAAATATTGAGTGACCACTATGATATATTATGGATTAAGTTCCCTGAAGAACTTTTCGACTGGATAGATATAAGGCTCCAAGAAGCTCCATAATTCCAAGAATGAGTCAAGAGGACTTTTACTTGGGATACAAAAAATATTGCAACACTTCATCGACTGGATCGTCCAATCATGTGAGTGACTGATTTCTGGGTCAATACTAAATCATAAGGATATATTATTGAGTTTTCAATTGAGAAACACCAATATTTTTCACGAGCAGAAGCAGATTTCAAGAAAGACGCAAGGGGAAGACTATTGAGAGAAATTCCCTTGTGGATTAATATTTTCTTGATGGAAGAGGGGATGTTGACTATGTCCCTAACAAATATGGCAATGTAAACACCCTCGCTTGGGGTAGGGAAAGTTTGGGGTGGATTCATGGCCTCATAGAGGGGATAGGGTTCTTTGACAAATGGGGGAAATAGTAAGAAATGCACTCAAGAGACAAGAAAGCCTTGAAAATAGCCGCCACAGTTGAGAAGTGGTGGCATGACAAGATAAATAAATAAAAAGGACAGTGCGAGAAGTTGCGGAAAGAAGTCGGACCAGGAGAAGTAGAGGAAATACAGAAGGAAGAGTTGCAGAAGATGAGAAGATAGGAAATCCTAGCCAACCAAAGACTAAGTGAGAGAGAAGTGCAGAGAGAAAGAAGTCTCAAGGAGAGTGGAAAATAAGGAGAAGGTGTAGAAGCAAGGTATAAGGAAGCTGGCATGGATCTTGAAGAGGAGAGAGAATATTCATCCCTAATTCCATGAAAGATCAGGAATCCATATGAAGAAAAAACTATAGAGGAAGAGAATGAGACCCCCCAGATAAAAGAAACCCGCCCCAAATCTAGTGGCACCAAACCCAAATTACCCATAACCCAAGTGTCTTCTATACAAGTGGTAAATACAATACTACCCTCTTATGCTAATTTTGTTTCAATACAAGTAGTTAATCAGTCACAACTAGGAAGTGCGAGTACAGGGAGGATATTGGGATCCCCGGGTACATCACAAGTAGGACTGTTAAGTTTTATTTTTATAGGAGCAGCAAGATCAACAATGGTGGTCACGCGAGAGGCTTGATTGCTCGATACCCAGAATTATGGGGTAAGGGAGACAAATATGTTGAGTAGCATTGGTTCTTGTGTGAAGCAATCTATAGGTCCAAAGGGACTTCAGATGCGAATAAGTTGGTTGAGTTCCAGAGTACCTTGAGAGGTCATGCTCTCAAATGGTACATGAAGGTTATTGAGCCAGGAGTGCCAAGAATGAAAGGTCAAGATTTCACACTTGAACAGGTACGAACAAGTTTCATAGTGGAGTTTAAGCTACCTTAGTCAGAACAACAAGCTCTGTCTAAGTTGCACAAGATTCAGCAGAGGAAAGGTGAATCAATATGGGAATACAACCATAAGTTTAAATATGATATAGGGAGGTTAACACATCCAATCCATGAGGAAAATCATTGAGAATGGTATATTCAGAGATTGCTACCTCTAACATGGATTTCGTTAATGCAACAACAGATAACCACTTTGATAGATTCTTTGGAAAAATCAATGAAGAGTGAAGCCATGGAATGATATCTGGGGAGCCTAGGAGTGACCAGACCCCTAGTAGATGAAAATATGGTGCAACTGCAAGGAAAAATATCAATGCTTACATAAAATATTCAAGAATTGATGATACCTAGACTAGGACGACCGCAGGTCTAGTGTACAGGATGTTACATAGAAAGGCATCTGGTAAACGAATTTCCATGAATTAGGGGAATGGGACCTCCTCAAAATCTATTAGGGCCCTCACTAGGACCCATGGGAGGAGTTTTGCAAGTATATGTGAATTTACCATTCCATAACCCCACCGCATATCATGCTTTTCCAGGTATCCAAGCAGCACATGCAGTTGAGTATTGAGAGAATAGTTGAATCCATGGGAATGGGCCAAGACAGTGCCCCATTATTCAGAAGTATCATACAGTACAAAATATTGTACACTGTGAGTTTTTCACATTGACCACGCATACTACTAATCAATGTAGAGTGTTATATGCACTTGAAGACAGGTTGGATCGAATGACATTAAGGGTGAATGAAATGTCTCAGGGACCGAGAAGAGGTCGAGGAGGTGGAGCCACAAGAGACTTCAGAGGAGGAAGAACCGGGGAAGTGGGCCAATCAGATGCTACAACTGTGATGACCAAGGCCATATAGATAGAGACTTTTCTCATCTGAGGTTTCCATGATTCTCTCACTTTAGAACCAATGGGCACACAACTAAATACTTCCCATAACTAATTGTAAAATGGGAAGATCGGGTATGTCAATGAGGAAATAACCTCATCATTTCAGTAATCGAGAGATTTATTAGAGGACAATTGCCCAAACTTAATATCGTCACTCAAGGAGGGGAAAAGACTAGAGATGATGCTGATAATTTACCTTAGATCCAAAAGGAAACACCTAAGGAAGGCATGTATGATCGTTTGAAACAAAAGTTGTTCTTTAAAAATGTTATAGAAGTATTTCAGAATATCCCTAGCCATGATTTGCAAGAGAAACCCCCATAGACTATTTTTTACCCTAATATTGCACAAGTCCCTTCTTCACCACCTGCACCCAGAAACCTTGTAGTGACATTGAGACATCATGAGAAACCACAAAATGTAGTTGACCTTTGGTTTCAGTTATTTTCTAATATTCTTAGGAATGACCAGTTATTAGAAAAGTTGTGCAATGCACTTTACCTAATTCTAGAGAATGAATAACCTACATAAGAAAGAATAAGGACTAATCCTCAAGAGAAGAATGCTCAGAGAGTGGAGATAAGGAAAGTATCATCTGGCAAAGAGTTTAGACTAGTAGCCTAGCCAGATGAGTTTGATATTAAGAATGTTATGTTAGATCTAGGATATGATGTTAACATACTTCCTAAGAAGACTTGGGAAGCCTTAGGAAAACCCCAATTGACATATTCCCCAATTCATCTAAGAATGGCCAACCAATATTGTATTTTCCTAATATGAAGACTCGATAATTTAGAAATAGATGTTGTGGGAGTGAAGACTATAGATGATTTTGAGGTAATTGATATTATGGGGGATAAAGACCCTTATACTTCCCTACTTGGTATTGATTGGGCCTATGAGAACTATGCAGTTAATCATGATCGACCTAAATAAATACACTATGAGATTTGAGGCAGATCGAATCAAGGTAGTTCAACCCTTGGACCCATATGTAGGCCCTAGATATATGTATCCAATGGATAACAATATGGAGGGAGGAGACTTCAATCAATTGTACACTGTAACAACATGAACAAGAGAATATTACATAAATCCTACTGCTAATGGATCTTTAAGTTGGAGGAGTATACAGTCAGTGAATGAATATTCAGAACTAGCATTTGAAATTTGGCAGCAAGGCTCATACAAAATATTCTCAAGTAGATGCACAACTGCCAGGGAAACTAGATCGGTTAGAACCAAGGTCATATAATACCCAGTATATAATGGTACCTCAATACTTGACAATTTTCTGATAAGAATGGAAGAAAAGGTGGAGGAGGACCAAAGGATCTTAGTACTAGATTTATCCCTCCAAGACACCCCTGCCATATGGTGGGCCAATCACAAATACTTACTCAAAAATTGGGACGATGTGAAGCAAGTTATCAAATATAGATTTCAGGATAAGGAGCAGTTGGAATCAAAGATGCGGAAGGATTTCCAAATTGCCCAACTATCCAATCGAGAGTCTGATCCTAAATCACATATTGAACAGTGCATGAAATAGTGGCAAGTTGCAGAAATACCCTCTCGCTTCTGGGTTCAAGTATTTCCGCACTCACTAGGTCCAATCCCGAAAACTTGGTTCATGCATGAAGAAACTAGAAGACAGACCAACGACTGGAAGACGTTGGCAGATCAATTTTGCAAGGAATTCTCATTTACAAATGGATTTTCAGGGTATCACCATGTAAGGATTGTTGAAGAGAACAAAAACAAGACCACATTCATAATGAAATGGGGTCATTTGCATACAATGTGATTCCATTCGGCCTAAAGAATTCCCCTGTAGTTTTCTCCAAGATTGTAGTCCAAACTTTTTGAGAATTTATTCACAAGTTTAGAGAAGTTTATATGGATGATTGGACAATATACAATATGCTCAAGGAACATGTAGCATTACTACATTTGATGTTTGACATATGTAGAGAATTTTAGATATCATTGAACCTCTTAAAATGTATCTTCTGTGTGCCACATGGAAATGTTTTAGGCCACATAATATGCTAAGAGGGATTACTGGTATACCAAACCAAAGTTGTGGTCATTGTGAACATGCCGCCACCTATGAATGCTAAGAAATTGCGCTCCACAATGGGACACACAAGGTACTACTACAGTTTCATAAGAAGATATGCAAATATTATTGCACCACTATAAAATATACTAAAGAAGGCCAAAGTGTTCCAATGGACCCTAGAATGTGATAAGGCATTTGAGACCCTAAAGGAGAAGTTAATCACACCACCTATTCTGATATTTCCAAATTGGGA
This sequence comes from Picea glauca, assembly GCA_000966675.3. Classification (NCBI taxonomy): domain Eukaryota; kingdom Viridiplantae; phylum Streptophyta; class Pinopsida; order Pinales; family Pinaceae; genus Picea; species Picea glauca. The sequence continues at coordinate 233,554 of JZKD02S0134750.1, forward strand.
GAACGAGTTTCACGTCCACGTAGATGCTTAAGGTATTTCCTTACGAGATATCTTAGTGCAATCAGGGGATGGATCCATCAACCATCCTATCTACTTTGCGAGAAGTAATCTATCGCAAGTTGAGTGCAACTATACAACGACCGAAAGGGAGGGTTTAGCTATAATTTATGCTTTCCAAAAATTTAGACATTATTTGGTAGGTTATCATTTTAAGTTCTTTATTGATCATTCTACATTAAAATATCTAGTTAACAAACTGTTGAGGGGTCCTAAACCCCTTTAAATCAACAATAGGAACCAAACCCGTCACCAAGGCCCAATTAGACTCTGTATAGTTTAATGGTGGAATGGTTCTCCATATCTTGCGATACAGCCAATTAATTGATGGGCTTTACCTAGTGATTGACAAGATGTCTTCCTGTGAAAGATCCTCTTTTAGTTCGAATGTTATTTTTTTTTTGTATTTTCTCTTATAGATGGGACCGATACAAGCTAAATTTTGGTATAAACCAACTAGGTAACAAAGGGGAAAATCTTAACTACTGAAGAAGGCTGATCTCGGGATAACCCACGTTCTCAAGCATGTAGACAATTACTTTTACACCTACAACAAGCCTAGTAATAATACATTAACCTACTCATGTTCCAATTATTGACTGAGATAGGATTATCATAAGAGAACATACATGCAATAAACGATGGAAAGAAAAATACTTTCCTCAGCTCTAATCATCATTCACACATTAACACAATGATTTACTTTTCATCATTAAAGACAAGAACTTATAAAAATATTGAATCAGATAACTTATCAACATATTCAGAGGGTCTTACTCATTACATCAACCATTCATGAGATAAAAATAAGAAATAATTCTTCTTCATATACAATCACACACGCTTTTGGTGAAAAACACATATTTGTCTCTGGTTCTGAACATGACTTCTCAATTAAGATAGCTACAAAAATAGTTCTTTACAAATCCAAAAATGAGGATCTTTCCAAACAACCATCGAACCTTTCTAATAGGTCGATCCTCCTATTTATAACATATCATTAACTAAAAATAACTATCAAAAGTGAAAGCTAAGTAAAGCAAAACATTATCATATGGGGCTTAAATTGCTCAGTCTTCTAAGAGTCATCAAATGGTATCACTTGAGTGGATTTCTCTTCTCATACTTATACCATTGGATGAAGAGACCGTCGCATGTGTTGGCATGCGAGAATCTGTGTTGGTCAATTGGGGCTGGAAGGATCTCCTTTATCTCTACTATTTGTGCCTGATAATTGACTATTCTAGAACTTAACTGCTGCAACATGGTTCGATCCTTGATCAGGTGTTCCATGAACTGTTGCACTTGACTTGGCACCATTTTCACCACCTTTTCTATCCCAGTATCCCATGATGAGTCTTGTTCGACATGTAATTTGACTATGTCATGAAATTCGACAAAGTCATCGGGTGTGGTGAATTCAAGGAGGACGATGTCTCTCATTGCCCATTTCTCTTAGATTTCCTGATGAGGTTCTTGGGCCATTTTCACCCAGTATTCGGTCGACTTATTTATGCGATCGATGTTGCTATCCCTTAGTACCCAAATGTCGTACTCTTGAGCGTCTCTACCCTATTGAATGATGTTGATGTAATTAATCCTTTCCACTACTTTGTGAAAAGGTGCCGCTCATTTGTGAATTTACTGTAGGAGTCTTGGAATTCTCTTCTCAAGAACATTGTGGCCTGTGTGCAGTCCTGATAATGTTTATCCAAATGGGGTAGATTTTCCAACTCCTTCAGCACAATGGCCATCTCCTATTCATCCCTTTTCTCTCTATCCAGGGTGGCATATGTGATTTCCATCTTTGTGTCGATAAGCTTGGATGTCTTGACATGATCCATGATAATCAATTTCTCCTCTGTGGTGATGAGTATGGAGAAATCTAGAGTAAGCCTTCTCTTCTTGGTGGTTCTATTCACAATGGATTTCCTTTTCTGGTCATAGGAGATGGCTTGTACATTAGAAACCTCATCCATGGGTTCAGGGATTTGCTAATCTCCAAAGGTAATCATGTTTCCTAGGCTCTTGATGGTGTATATCTATTCAAGACTGGGTTCTTGAACCTCTTCATTATGTTTCAAAGGTTCGACCTCTGGTTGTTTCTCATCAGGAGGTAAAGTACTGGCTAAAATCGAAGCATTAGGGGCAGGCTTGGTACTTACTTGATAATTGACTCTTGAGATGTAGATTTCCAGTTGTGGAACTTCTTCTTCTTGCTCACCTGACCCTAGCGCGTCCTTCAGGCTATCCACTTGGGTCCTCAATACATCAAGTAAATCAATGTGAGGCACTTTTGACCTCCTGGTCATTATGTGGAAGGCCTTGAATTTGAGTATAGGGAGCTGGGGAAGATGCCTTCTTGGGTTCCTTTTCCTCTATGATCTGCGCCAAAGTCACTAAGGAAACCTCCAAAATATCCTCATCATCATAGATTGTTATTAAGTCATGGAGGGGGGTTGGTTCACTTTTTGTCCTTGATGTCCTCTCTATCTTTGGTTGAAATGAAACCTCCCCTAGTGATCCGTCATGTGGCGTTGTAACTTCATAGTTATCTAACCTGGCAATTTTTTCAATTTGTATTAGCTCAGGTCTAGTTGGACCTACCTGGATTTCAACTTCATTATCGACATGGAACCTTGCCATTTCCACGAGGTGTGGGTCATTCCACAACTGATATATTACTCATTGCACCTATTCCATTACGATCAAACCCCTTGCATGTGCCTCCAGTGTCATAGTTAGTCCCCTGTTCTACACCTCTATTGCCTTTTCCGCTCTGATTTCTTCACTGGCTGTAAGGGCCTCCTGAGCTAACTTCTCTGTAGTTTCTTCCTGTTCATCCTTTGGGGAATCAACCTATCAAGAATCTAAATTTGAGTTGGATCAACCCTTATTGTTTAGCTTGAGTAGTGTCTTTTACAAAGTAGAACCCTACATGGAAATCGTACGCTATGTAGGCTCGTTTCTTGTCCTTGACCAGGGTGGCATTGTAGCCCTAGAAAATGGTTTCATAACATATTTCTCCCACAATGAGCCGATCTAGGACATGAGATGGTAGGATATTTGGTTCTCTGGTGGCCTCGAAAACCCTGATGTAAGTGGACCGCTATTCCAAATACCAATGGCCTACCTTGAATATCATATTCTTAGCTATTGTTGATAGCCTTGGGAATTCCTTCTTAAAAAGAGAAAAATAAATTCGGGTGATGAATTCATAACAGATGATGGAGTAGGATTTTTTATACCTGTTTTTCCATAGCATGTTGAAGTAGACATGGACCGAGAGTTCTACAACATGCCAACTCAGATTCATGGCAACGAAGACGTTTCTGATGCACATGACATCGAGCAAATATGAAGCCATGTAAAATGTTGGTGCTTTCCCTTCCTTCGATGCCTGGGCTTGCTGCACACAGATACTCAATTTCTTGGGGATTATTTCTCCCTAGTTGAAATTGCACCCGACGATCACAACTGTGTATGCAAAAGGCATCTATGCCTATGAAAATATGGAGCAATATTTCTCTTCGTACAATCAATAGATGAGAGACATCAAATAAACGTATGGCTCCCTTAAGTTAGTTGTCCCATACCAGCTAGTGCTCCAGTTGGTAAAATTCTTGTCCTCCCTCCACCATGAGGCCATCACTCAGCTGGTGTCATGGTGTTCGTAGAAATTCACGATGAAGTCTGTGTTTAGCCGCTCCGCGATGTCTTTGATTTTGTAATACTTCTAAACTTCTACCGGGACAAGAAATATGACACACCCATCGTTGTCATCATTGATTAAACACTTATGTGTGTCTGTGTGGTCGATGAGCCATTTCAGAACCTCTATGTAGGGGAAAATGGGGTTTCTTCTTTCCACCATATGTAGGTACAAACGTTGGATGTTCTAGAACACCTAGTCGTCGAGCACCCTTACGTATGGATCAATGTGTGGGACATATTTTGGGTATTCCTCTCGACTAATTTTGTTAAAGAGTTCTCCCCCACGTGGGACCGCCATCTTGGACTTGGTGCTTGCCTTAGTATCGTCAAAGGCCAAAGGTTGGATGAAAACCTTCTTCTTTGATGTCTTAACGATAGGTTCTGGCCTCGAGACATAATCCAATTTCTTTCCAATCCATGGAGAAGATCCTTCACCTACCTCTAGTTCTTTCAGCTTTGGTGCTCTCAGTGAGTGTCTGGTGGTTTGATTTTTCGATGGCATCATTCCTGCTACTTAAACAAAATTTGAGGGACTGTGTAAAAACTGAGAAAATCACATATAAAATTACAGCCAATGAATTTACAAACTCGGATACATACCTCTGAAGCTTATTAGAAACTGGTTATTTTGACAATCATGGGATCGATACAACCTTCGAGTTGCTCGTCTTGCTTCTTCGGATGCTCCAGAATTCTCTTACGTGCATAATGATTTTGTTTACAACGACTCAAGAGATTTTAAATAGGAAATATATTACCATGTCACATCATCCATTTAATCTGGATTATGAGTGAAAATTTAATAAATCTTTCGTTGAATCTTTAGAACTTAAATTCATCGTGGGTTGACGGTGGAGGCACAGGTGGTGATGTGTTATATCGGTGATTTTAAAAAACTGTTTTGATTGGTGTATGAAGTAGTAACTAATGAAATATAGGGGATTAATTAGCTCCTTAAATGATAAAAATATGATCGTATCAAATGCTAAAACGTACCATTGTGTTTCTCTCTTAGTGGGTGGATCAGGGATCAGAGGTGTGCTATGAACGTTTTTGTTGATATCTTCATGCATAAAGTTCCGACACTGATCGATCTTACCATACATTTATGATGCGACAATGCTTGCTGAGAGGTGTGAATTAGACCTAAGGAACCAAGGATAACTTGGTATGACAATAGACTATAAAACCCTCTTACCTTGTAAAGACATGTGGCATTGAATACCGGTGACTTAATTCGTTTGTATTAATCGGAGTCAACATTTTTCTTAAGTTATTTTTTCTAGATCAAACCTTATCTTGTCGATTCCAAAAAGTGCAAAGGATCGACGGTCGACGATAAAACTATTAAATAAATTTTTTGGATTGACTCCCTTGAAAATGTCCCGATGCTGAAAACGCATCGGGGATCGACAATTGGGAATAAATTTTATCGCGGTTAGAATCTTTTTTTCAATCCTTCTAGGTTTTCCTCGATTCCGATAAAGCATGTTTGTCATTGGATATCAACGATGTCTTTCCATTCTTCATTAAATATTGTCCCCCCTTTATTTTAACGATGTTGAAGAGTAATCGGCTAACAATGATATATTTATGTAGAAACCAAAACTTTCTTTTGTCGATGCTGATGGATGTCGACACTTGGCGACTAAGGTTTTTTCGAGTGGTTCCTTTTCCTTCTTTGAATTCCTTCCAATGTCTACCCTAAGCGCATTCATTGAAGTGTTTTGTTGTCGATTATTTATTAAGGTGTTAAGGTATTTTTAGTGATAGGGTTTCATAAGTTCAAGAAAACCTGAATAGGTGATGAGAGTCATGAAAAATAAGAATAGACAAAACATTTTCAAAAATGAAATTGAATAAGACAGTGTAGAAGATCAAGTGGTACCCCAAAAAGTAAAAAATGGACAGAGGCTTTTTTAGAGTGTGTTGAGTGTTGAATAAATGGAGACTAACTGGGTGAAAGATGAATATTTGTTCCTACCTTGGGCTCAGCTGATGAAAAATTTGGTTAAGGACTTAACTGGTTTTTATCAGAGGATCTTTTATCCTTGCATTTGAAATTCCCTGGTTGGTGCATATAGGCTTGCCTATGGGGTTTTAAACCTTTGTTCCACCTTCGTTTCTTGTAAAATTGACTCACGTCCCATTTGAAAATAGTAGATTAAATAATTCACTAAAACTAGACCCTTTAATTATCCTCATTCACTTGCTACGGTGTTTCTTCATCACCAGTGAGTGTCCATAGCCCCGAAGGAGTCACCCCGATGTCACAGACCTTGCTCCACTACCAGCGAGTGTCCATAGCCCCGAAAAAGTTATCTGCATACCCTCTCCTACTGTGTTCTCATTTGATATAGTTGATTTTATTTCGGTAGAATGCCCTGAGAGAGTGGGAGAGGAATACATCTGATATTTCCAAAGATGGTTAAGGTGAATTTTTTCTAGCCCCATTTTTGAGGTACATGTAGTCCTTTCCATATTACCACCTTTCCATTAAGGTTTTACAAGACCACCAAGTAGACACTTCATCATTTTTCCAAGTTTTTTCATTTGCAGGTTAGATAGAAGACCCTTTAAAACAACCTCAGGTCTCCCAATGCTTCTTGTGTTTTCTGTGAGCGATGAGTCAAGAACAGAGTTCATCATATCACATGAATTGAGGTCAACCACTGTATTTCTAAACACAATCTTTGAAAGAGAAGAAGTACTATAGCAAGAAACAAAAACAAAAATTCATTCCACAATCGACCTACCCTAAAATAGAACATCTTGAAAATACACACAAAAATTTATATATATATATATATATATATATATAATGAAAATATTTTTTTAGGGCTTGGCCATTCACTGGGAGGGTGTCAAGTTCCCCCCTCAGATTATGAAATCAATATGTTCCTACCCCAATTTTATCGGCCACCTAAAAAGGTCTAAGCCATAAATTTTGAAACTTTGAATGTTTTCCCTTCAAATCATTTGCTCTGTCCCATTTTAGGACTAAGTCTCCTACTTCAAAACTCTTCTCTTTGGCCTTATTCTTATCAAACTAGCTTTGAACTATCTGTTGATGAGCTATGAACTTTGATTTTTATTTCTCCCCCTCTTCTTCCATCATGAGGAGGGTATCAATTCTTTGTTGTATAACTGATGAGGGTTGTCTTCTAGAATGTTGAGCAAGTTGAAGAGATGGAAGATATAGCCTGTTCGGGAGAATGTCTTCCTGTACATATATCAAAAAGTATGGGGAATTTCCTATAGATTCCTTAGGTGTTACTCATCATCCCATAAGGCGTTATGGAGTGAACTGTGCCAGTTCTTCTAGTTTTCTGCAACTTTTTTCCTTAGTATCCTCACTTGGTTCTTATTGGTTGATTATACCACTTCCTTCCCCTATGTATAATAGTTTGCAGAGTATATGATTATGATTCCTTTGTATAGAGAAAGTTATGTTAATAAGGTGCAAGAGAAGTAAGCTTCATTATCAAAGACAAAGATAGAAGGCATCCCAAACCTTGTGATCAACTGTTGTTCGATGAATTGGATCACTACCTTTTCGTTCACATGAGTCAGAGGGATATCCTCTTCTAATTTCGTGAAATAGTGTGTGGCAGTCAATATGTATCTATGTTGTTTTGAGGAAATCAGTGTAATTTCTCCTATGATATCCAACCCCCATTGCTCTGATGTTCTTGAAACAGAGATAGGTTGGACTGGGAGAACTTCTCTGTTTTCCATCCCCGTGCTTATTTGGAAATTTTTATAGTTTCTAGTGTATGCGTGAGCATCCATGAACAAAGTAGGCCAATAATAGCTAGCTCATGGTATTTTATGAGCAATGGTGTTTCTTGCGAAATTTTCACCTACAGGACCATCATGGAGTTCCTTCAGAACTTTGTCTGCATCTTTACGCTTGAGACATATTAAAAGTACCCCATCATAATTAACATGGAAGAGTATTGAATTTATGAGGTGATATAGTGTTGATCTTAACCCGAGGGCTCTCCTTTCGCTAGGATTCAGGTTTTTCGGGAAAGTCTCATGATGTAGGAGATAAGTCTGTTTCTCATACCAAGACTCTTTCCCGGGGGATACATATGAAGCTTCACCACACCATAATGCCAATTCATTCTCCCATCCAGGGTCTTAATTTACTTGGTCCTGGGGTTCAACTGTCAGTTTGCATAACCCTTGTCCATTAACGAGCTTAGCAAGTTTTATATATATATCAAATTCTTGGACTACTACCATCCAGTTTCCTCTTCTTTCCCCCATATCCTGTTGAGTAAATAGGGATCGAAACACAGGTTGAGTCATGATGACTTTGGTATGGTTCTTCAGGATGTAAGATTTTGAAGTGTTTCACTGCCTTGTATATTGCATAAGCCTACTTGTCTATAGCAGGGTAATTTATTTTAACCCCTTGGATATTAGTGCTCATGAATGATATCGAGGGCTCATTGTTGTCATCATCCTTCTAATTCAATACTGCAACTAACGATTGGTCAAAGCCGAAACTATAGAGGAAGAAATATTTGGTAAAATAGGGACTTCGCAACACTGGGGTTTGGGATATTGCAGTCTTAATATTGCTTAAATAACTTTTCCATTCATCATTCCACTTAAATTCAACATCTTTACAAAGCATATTTTGTCAGGATTTGATCGTTTCCGCGAAATCGAGGGTGAATTTCCTCACAAAATTGATTTTCCCAAAGAATGATTGCATAGCCTTTTTGATGTGGGGTAATGGGAGTTGAGATATATCCCTAATCCATTATGGGTCTATGATAATTCCTTCTTTGGATATAATATGACCTAGTAATTTACCTTCCTTGACACAAAAAATAGTTTTCTTAGGGTTTAAGGATATACCGTATTTCCTACACTTTTCGAAAATCTAGGTTAAGTGTTGGATGTGATATTCTCTATTATTTGAATACAGATTCATGTCATCCAAATAGACTACTACACACTTGTTGATTAGTCCCCTAAACGCTACATCCATGGCCATTTGGAAGGCCTCCCTTACATTGATTAACTCAGAAGGCATATGTTTATATGCAAAGGTTCCCCACTTGGTTCGGAAGCTAGTCTTCAAATGGTATTCCTCTGAAACTAGAAATTGGTTGTAACCTGGAAAACCATCCATCAGGGGGGAAATATCAGAGCCATACATGGTCTACAATATTTTCTCCATTGGTGGGACTGGGTGGTTGTCCTTTTCTAAAGCTCTTTTGAGGTTTCTGAAATCTGCACATAGGCAGATCTCACCAGAATGTTTCCTCATAGGAACCAAATTTTCTACCCATGAAAAGTGTCTAACCTAGAAGGTAATATTAGTATCTAGTAATTTTTTTAACTCCTAACAAATGAGAGGCTCCAGGGATGGGTGGTACTTCCAGAGATTTAGTTGGAAGGGTTTCACTCCAGGATTTAACAGGATAGTGTGTTGAATGATAGAATTATCATAAGTTTTTAGATATCAATAGGACCATGCAAAAACATATTGATATTGTCTAAAAAGTTTAATATAGGCCTTCCATTACTCTTTATATACTATCTTTTCAAGTTTTATATTCTTGGGGTTTTATGGGGTTCCTAGATTTATAGTTTCATGCATGGGACATGAACTCCCCGTCTTTGTGTTCTTTGACCTTTTAAATATTTCCCTTAGGTCAAAAAGGTTTTCTAAATTAGATACTCCCTTTGGTATTGTGTGAGTCCTTTGTTTGTCAGTGGGTTGATCTGTATGAGGATCTGTTTCTGCTAATTTCTCCTGGAATACTTCAACGTCAATAGCCAAGTATTTAAAATTATCCTGATTGCTCAAAAATTTTATGATCTGTTCATCTCTTTCAAATACCTTCCAATTAGAAATATTATTGGGAACCGATGTTTTGTAGAGTATCTCCACACTGAACCAGGAGGCTTCATAGTCTTATAGAGGTGATAACCTTGAGGAAGTGGTGGCCAAAGAATCAACAACGATGTTCTTTGTTCTAGGGATCATTGTAATGTTGAAGGCTTAAACATTTTCTATTATTCTCTGCACTTCATGTTGGTAATTCCTTAGGTTAGGAGATTTGCAATGTATAGTGTTCCTTACTTATCTAACAATGATTTCAGAATCTCCAAAAACCTTCAATTCTTTGAAGTTTAAGTCTATGTCTTTCTTTATCCCTTGTACTAGAGCTTCATACTCGACGTTTTTGTTTGTACATTTAAATTCTAGTCTACAGGACAGGAAATTTCGTTTACCTTTTGGATCAATGAGGATGCACCCTATGCCTAACCCTTCTTGAGATTTAGATCCATTGAAGTGTAAGGTCCAAATATGTGAGTGAAAACCACCAACTTCCATTTTTACACCACTTTCATCCTTTCCTCATATATGTTCCATAATTTCTAACATTGGTTCTTGACAGAAGAGGGTTTCCCCCGCCGACATTGGAAAAATTTCTTGAAAAAATATTTCATAGTTTTGAGTAAGATGGATATCATATGAGAGGAGGGAGAAATTCCCTAAATCAGAGTCACAAGAATAATTGCATAGCATGGAAAAATCTGTCGATGAATCTCATTGAGGGTTTCTAGTTCGGTGACCGTGTGTTTTAGATATCTTTCCTTAGCAATTCTGATCATATTCATGTGTCCCTTTATTGGAAGACAAAGGTGAGCCCAGTCTATACTAAAGTATCCATTTAAATTCTCATACCAATCTCGACTATGTAGCAATCCATAAGATTATGGGATATCTACTAAAATGATGTCAATTACTTGAACAAATTTGGGGTGTGTCGCTATTCTGATCATTACATATTTGAGTTCTCCCATAACCTTCACTTGGGTTTTTTCCAATTGTATTACATGTTTATCACTTTTGAGAGGGATTGTGTTTATGTTTTTGCAAATGGACAATGCCATAACATTGGAGGATGCTTGTGATTCAACCAAACGGTTATTGAAGTTTATGTTGAAGACTTCAAATGTCAAAAGGAATGATGGGACAAAATGTTTTCCCTTCTTATCTTCAGAGTAGGCATTCACAATTGGTTTATTCCTTAGATATGTGAAGGTTATATTTTGTCCTTGGTCATTGATTGTTGTAGGATTTCCTACTTATTTCAATGCTTGTAACAAAAAGTCATTTTGCTGAGGGATTTTACACATATCCATGACTGATATATTTTCCTTCAACTTTTTCAAATATTCTACTATGTTGTATTCTAGCTTGGGTGATTCTTGTTTATGGATGTTTATATGATTTCTTTGGGGGACAAAAGGTTCTTTCAGGTGATCGAGAGTGGTTTTTCCACCCAAAGTTTGGGCTGTATCAAGGTTGTTTGGGACAGGTTGACCCCTACTCCATGTTTTCACAACCAAGACCTCTGCGGGTGGTTTTTGAACCTCAAATAGGTCATCGAAAGGAATTGGTAGGGCAGGGTCCCATATCAACATGGTTGTTTCTTCTAGTGGATCTACTTATTCATGATCAACAATATTCATAACTGAGCCACTTGATTTTTCAATTAGAGAAACCTCATCTAGAAATTGGTTGGCCATCAAATTCATGGCATGCACCCATTGTGGGCAGTCTCTTTCAAAGTGTTTCTCTTGGTGATAGGTACAAATGAGTCAGATGCTACATTTCCCAGATCGATGTTTAAGTTGGATGGTGGGGGTTCAATTACTTTGAAAGGTGGATTTCTTTTAAAAAAGGGTTTATATGGCCTCTAACCTTGGTTTCATTCTCGTACACTTCTTTTCGTGTCTATGATTTTATTTTGACAAATTCTTAACCATGCATTTTAGGTCTTCTATGTCTCTACTTCCCTTTTCGGGACCTTGTTCTATTTGTTTCTATGGGGGTCTAGTCAACATGAGTCCTCTCCTAGGAGGAGGTTGAACTTCCTTCTTAACTAATGAGACCTGGACTTCTTTACATCCCTTCATTTGGAACTCTATTTTTTTGGCTTCTTCAAAGTTCTCAGCTAAGGTTGTTTTGGCAACCCTCTTCACAAACATGGAAATAGACGTTGGGAGGGCATTAGCATATACTTCTATTTGCAACTCTTGAGTGGTTTTAGCTTCTGGTTGAAATTTGTTTAGGATAGTGGTGAACCATTGATTAAAGTATTTAACCTTATCGTTTGAACTCATGGTGGCGAAGAAAAACTTAGCCATCAAAGTTCCTGTAGTGGTTTCTTCTGCAAATTTATCTAGAAAATCCTTTTGAAACTTTGTCCAACTGGTTATGGATCCTATAGGTAGGTTAAAATACCATGTGGAGGCCACATTCTCAAAATTATGGGGGAAAATCCTACATACTATATCTTCATGTTGAACATTCATTAGTCTGATAGCTAGTATGAATTTTTTGATATGGTCTTCAGGCAATCCTGAGGTTTCAAGGTCAAATTTAGGGAGTAACTTCTCTGGATGTTGGGGAAGGTTATGTACTCATCTAGGGATGGCCAGGGAATATCTGGAAAACTGAGGTTGGTTATTATGAGGTGGGTTTCCCCTTTCTTCAGTATGATCATTGTTATCTTCCATGTTGTTCGATCACGAAACTGAGCATTCAGAGTTAAACCATTCCTCAATGGAAAAAATATCAGGCTCAGATTAGTTGTCGGCTGGTGTTTCAGGGATTAGATTAAGAGGATGTTCAATTTCGGTGAGGGATAAATCTATCAGGTCTTGTACTTTGTGTGAAATCCTTATCGGGGGTATTGACCATTGGTCTTCTTACTTGTTTTCTATGAGGAAGTAACAGAGCTAAGGGAAATGCTCCAATCTGTGGGGCGTAAGCTCTTGTGATTCTTATGAACTGGCTCAAATACTCATGAGGAAGAGCGTAAGGTTTCTCAGAGAAAATATGTTATTACTCTTGCTCGAGTGAGTTACTCATTTCAGGAGTACTTAGTGTGTGTGGGATATATTGAGAATGACTAGCCATGCATGTGGGTTGTTTTGAATCTACAAGTTGTGTGAAATATTGTGTCACAAATAATTGTCAGCCATTCATTATTCAGGCCCTCCTTCTAGTGCCAATTTTGTTGAGGGATCCTGAATCCCTTTAAATCAACAGTAGGAACCAAACTAGTCACCGAGGCCCAATTAGAATATACAACGTATAATGGTGGAATGGTTCTCCAGATCTTGTGATCCAGCCAATTAATCGATGGGATTTATGTAGTGATTGAATGGATGTCTTCTTGTGAAATATCCTCCTTCAGTTCGAACGTTCTTTTTTTTCTATTTTCTATTATAAGTGGGACCTATACAAGATAAATGTTAGTATAAACTAGTTGGGTAACAAAGGGGAAAATATGAACTACTAAAGAAGGTTGAGCTCAAGATAACCCACATTCTCAAGCATGCAGAAAATGACTTTTACGCCTACAACAAGCCCAGTAATAATACATTAACCTACTAGTGTTCCAATTATTGACCGAGATATGATTATCAGAAGAGAACATACATGCAATAAATGATGGCAAAGAAAATAGTTTCCTCAGCTCTAATCATCAATCACACATTAACACAATGATTTACTTTTCATCATTAAATACAAGAAATTATAAAAATATTGAATCACATAACTTATCAATATATTCAGAGCCTCTTACTCGTTACAACATCCATTCATGAGATAAAAATCATAAATAATTCTTCTTCAGATCCAATCACACACGATTTTGATGAAAAACAATAATTTGTCTCTGGTCCAAAACATGACTTCTCAATTAAGGTAGCTCCCAAAAAGTTCTTTACAAATCCAAAAATGAGGGTCTTTAAAAAAACCTATCGAACCTTGATAATAGCTCGATCCTCCTATTCATAAATGAGAATTAACTAAAAATAACTATCAAAAGTGCAAGCTAAGTAAAAAAAAACATCACCATATTGTGCTTAAATCACTAAGTCTTCTAAGAGTCATCAAATGGTCTCACTTGAGTGGATGAATCTTCTCATACTCCAACCATCGGACGAAGAGATCCTCACATGTGTTGGCATATGGGAATTTGTGTTGGTCCATTGGGGCTGAAAGGGTCTCCTTTACCTCTACTAATTGTGCTAGATACTTTACTATTCTATCACTTAACTACTGCAACATGGTCCAAACCTTGCTCGGGTGTTCCATGAACTATTTCACTTGACCTGGTGTCATGTTCGCCACCTTTTCTATCCCCACAACCCATGATGAGTCTTTTTCAACATGCAATTTTACTATGTCATGCAAGTCAACAAAGTCATCAGGTGTGTCAAATTCTAGGAGGCCGATTTATCTCATCACCCAATTGATCTTGATCCATCTCTTTTCACACTCAGAACATTTCTCTTTGATTTCTTGATGAGGTTATTAGGACATTTTCACCCAGTATTCGACCAGCTTATTTATGTGATCGATGCTTCTATCCCTTAGTACCTGAATGTCGTTTTCTTCGACATCTCGGCCCTACTAAACAATATTGATGTAATCGATCCTTTCCACTGGTTGGTGTGATTTCTCATACCATCTTTCCATATCTTTTCACATCATCAACGCCATGAGGGTGTCTTCTTGGAAATCAACTATTCCTGTAGTGAAAAGGTACCACTCATTTATGAATTTACTATAGGATTCTTGGAATTAGCTTCTCAAGAACATTGAGGCCTGTGTGGAGTCCTGATAATATTTCTCCAAATGGCATATATTTTCCAACTCATTCAGTGCAACAAAAAACTCCTCTTCATCACTTTTCTCTCTATCCAGGGTGGCATCTGTGATTTCCATCCCTGCACTGATAAGCTTGGATGTCTTGGCATGCTCCGTGCTAATCAATTTTTCCTCTGTGGTGATGGTGAGTAAGCCTCCTATTTTTTGTGGTTCTCTTCATGATGTATTTCCTTTTTTGGTCATAGGAGATGGCTTGTATATCAGTAACCTCACCCACGGATTCAGGGATTTTCTGATCTCCCTAGGTAAGCATGTTTCCCAGGCTCCTGATGGTGTATATATGTTCAAGATTGGGTTATTGAACCTCTTCCATGTGTTTTGAAGTTTCATCTTTTGGTTGTTTCTCATCGAGAGGTAAAGTATTTGTTTAAATTGAAGCATTAGGGGAAGGCTCAGTACTTACTTGATAATTGATTGTCAAGATGTCGATTTCGTGCTGTAGAAATTATTCTTCTTTCTCGCCTGACCCTAGCACATGCTTTAGGATATCCAATTGGTTCCCCAGTACATCGAGTAACTTAGTGTGTAAGACACTTTCGACCTCCTGGTCATTCTATGGAAGGCCTTGAATTTGAGAATCGATATTTGGGGAAGATGCCTTCTCTGGTTCCTTTTCCACTTTGATTTGCACCAGAGTCACCAAGGAAACGTATTAATTCTCCTGCTCCTCATCGATTGTTATTAATTCTAGGAGGGGGTTTGGTTCACTTGATCTCCTTGATGCCCTTTCTATCTATGGTTGAGCTGAAATGTCCCCTAGTGATCCGGCCTATGCCATTGTAACTTCAAGGTTCTCTAACCCAATGATTTATTCAATTTCTGTTAGCTTAGGTCCACTTGGACCTACCCAACTTTCAACTGGGTTGTCAACAGGGACCCTTTCCATTTCCACAAGGGTCAGGTCATTTTGTAACTAATCAATTACTTTCTACACCTATTCCATTAGGATCAAACCCCTTGCATGTGCCTCCAGTGTTATAGTTAGTCCCCTATTATGCAACTTTGTTTCCTCTGTCACTCTGATTTATTCCTTGGATCTAAGAGCCTCTTGAGTTGACTACTCTATAGTTGTCACCTTTTCATCCATGCTCATGGCCTTCAATCTTGTCATTTTCGTCCTTTGCGCCACCTCGTTCCAGTCCTGGATGTTCTCTGTAAATACTTCGTCTTCGAACTTGTCATGAGCATACGACTAGTAGGATGTCACCTTTGAAGCATGTTGTAGGACCAGGCCCCTAGGATCATTCTTGTGGAATCATCCTATCAAGAATCTGAATTCAAGTTGGCTCAACCCTTCTTGTTCATCTTGAGCGATATCTTTTACCAAGTATAACCCTACATGGAAACTACAGGGTATGAAGGAATGTTTGTTTTCCTTGACCAGGGTGGCATTATATCCCTTCAAAATGGTTTGATGACATATTTCTCCCATCATGAGCTGGTCTACGACATGAGCTGGTAGGATATGTGGTGCTCCAGTGGCCCTGAACACCTTGATGTAGGTGGCACACATGTCCAAATACCAATGGCCTACCTTGGATATCATCTTCTTGGATTCCACTGATATCCTTGGTCATTCCTTCTTAAAAAGAACAAAATAAATTTGGGCAATGAATTCATCACAAATGAGAGAGTAGGATTTATTATACCTATTTTCCCATAGCAAATTGAAGTAGGCATGGATCGAGATTTCTACAACATGCCAGCTCTGATTCATGCCGTCGAAGACGTTTCTGGTGCACATGACATCAAGCAAGTATGAAGCCATGTAAAACCTTAGTGCTTCACATTCCTTCGACGCCTGGGATTGCTACACACAGATACTAAGTTGCTTGGAGATCCAGTTGAGGATACACCCAACTATTGCAACTTAGTATGCCAAAGGCATCCATGCCTATCAAAATATATAAAAATATTTCTCTCCATACAATCAGTAGATGAGAGGCATCAAATAGATGTATGGCTCCCTTAAGTTAGTTGTCCCATACGATCCAGTTCTCTATTTGGTAAAATTCTTGTCCTCCCTCCACCATGAGGCCATCACTCGGCTAGTGTCGTGGTGTTCGTAGAATGTCACAACAAAGTCTTTGTTTAGACACTCCTTGGGGTTTCCTTATTTGTAATACTTCTTAAATTTTGTTGGGAGAAAAACTTTGACACACCCACCGTAGTCATCATTGATTAAACACTTTTGTGTGTCTATGTGGTCGATGAACCATTTCAGGACCTCTATGTAGGGGAAAATGGGATTTATTCTTTCCACCATATGTAGGTATAGCCGTCGGATGTAAGGGAACACCTGGTCGTCAAGCACCCTTATGTCTGGATCACTGCGTGGGACATATTCTAGGTATTCCTCCCAGCTGATCTTGTTAAATATTTCTCCCCAGTGTGGGAGCGCCATCTTGGACCCGATGCTTGCCTCAATATCGCCAAAGGCCGGAGGATCGATGAAAAACTTCTTTGTTTCTATCTTAACGATAGCTTCAGACCTTGGGACGTACTCCAATTACTTTTCAATCCCTAGAGAAGAGCCTTTGCCTACCACTAGTTCTTTCAACTTCGGTGCTCTCGGAAAGCGTCTGGTGGTTGTATTTCTCGGCGGAATTGTTCATGCAAATTAAACATAATTTGAGGGACTGTGTAAAAACTGAGAAACTCACATATAAAATTACAGCCAACGAATTTACAGACTTAGATACATACCTTTTAAGCTTATTAAAACCTGGTTATTTTGACAATCAGGGGATCGATATAGCCTTCAAGTTGCTCGTCTTACTCCTTAGAATGCTCTAGAATTCTCTTACACGCAGAATGATTTCGTTTACAATGGCTCAAGATATTTTAAAAAGGAAAGATATTATTGTGTCACATCAGCCATTCAATCTGGGTTATGAGTGAAATTTTAATAAATCTGTCATCGAATCTTTAGAAATTAAATTCATCCTGGGTTGACGGTGGAGGTGCGGGTGGTGATGTGGTCTATCAGTGATTTTAAAAGATTGTTTTGATTGGTGTACAAGGTAGATAAAAATGCAGTATTAGATGTTAACTAGCTCCTTAAATGCTCAAAATCCGCTCATATCAAATGCTAAAATGTCCCATCGTGTTGCTCCCTCCGAGGTGGATAGGGGATCAAAGGTGTGCTATGAATGTTTTCATTGATAACCTCCTGCACAAAGTTCTGACGCCGATCGATAATACCATACATTGTTGATGTGACAACGTGTAATCAGAGGTGTGACTTGGACCTAGGGAACCCGTTAGTGTCAGAAGTCACTCCTGGATTGCGGCAGGAGCAGAGCCTGATGCCCATCCATTTTATGTCACAATTGGTATACAAAAGGGTGATTGAATGGTTGCAGACCCAGAAGAATATCGTTTTAACTCATAATCCTGGGCGAGCCTATGCACAAGCAGGTGAGGTTTTGACTTAACTTTAGTCAGTAAATTGTAATAAGGGTGATTAGGAGGAAGACTTCAGAGAAAAACTGCAAAGGTATGTTGTAGGCACCAAACTTCCAAAAGCCTGTAGAAGAAGGAGCACACACTAAAATGTGTCAGGATGACACAGTTACAGTAACACAGTGATGATACCTGCATCACGGTGGCTAATGTAACAAATCGCTTGAATATTTTAATGATCTACTCAGGGTAAGAGGAAGAAAAAGACACAGGATATTGATTTAAAACTAGTGAAAACATTGTCATGATCAAACATACATCACACAACATAATCACCGTCGACTGGACCTACCAATTCTGAGTGTCCTAAAACAAAGCTTACATAGAGATGGAGAGAATATGACTTTCATTAAATAGGAGGTCTCAGATATAGCTCATAACCATAGAACCAGAAATTTCATTAAATATTTACAATGAGGGAGCATAGCTCAACCATCGATCCTCCTCAAAATGGTAAAAAAAAACTTCATATACTTGGAGAAAATCCCAACAGGAGCTTCGAGTTACTGCATTGAAGGCATTACATCTACATTTTTACTGGCAGACTATGCATGGAGTCTCTCGACCATCGTGCACTTCGGTCGGATGCCACCGTGTTCCAAAACGAGCCTGCAAGGAGTTGACAAGCTGATAGTCCTCTACTGGACTTTCCATTTATGGTGTAAACGATGTCCACCCACCACCAACCATTTCAATAATTTCTTCCTTGGGATCATAAACGGCCTCGGTCAACTCTACACCTTTGGGACATGGAGGCTTCTTATGCTTCCACCTCGATCTGCTAAACGGATTCATGGTAAGATGTAGAGGCAGAGGTGATAACTGGGGCACCTAACGGGGAGCGAATGATGAGCGGTGACCAGATAGGGATGATTTGGCATATTATATGTGGAAGTGAGAGGAGGAGAGGCCAAAGGATGAATGTGGTAGATCTTGTGGGGGCCATGGAGATACGGTGGTGGGATGTGATTTTTCGAAGGTGAACATGTCTCTTATGATGGGATTTCATGATAGGGAGAGGGATAGGTGTGGGAAGACAATAGGGAGTGAAATGGAAAATGATATCCCATGAGGGTGAGTGGAAGGTGAGTGTGTCCTAATGAGACAAGGGGGAAACGAGTGATGTGACTGGTGGACAGGAGGCCTAATGGAACACAACTGGAAAGAGGAGGAGGAGACGCAAGGAGGAGGTGCCACAATAGCAAAGGATCCCACACTAGAAAACTGCCCATATCGGACCCCTCCCATCATTAAAGGTAGAATGGACGGGGTGGTTCGGAATGGGACCTCAACCATAGATCTGGGCATGTCTCACCTGACCCTTCAGATCCAGGCACAAGAAAACTTTCATATCGAGCCCCCCCCACCCATTAAAGGTAGAACGATGAGGGGGTCCTAAATTGAATCTAGACCGAAGATTTGGGAGTGTATATTCTGACTGCCCAGATCTGTGCACTGCATAATCTAGAGCACTTATGCACCCCCGACTTAGGATAAATGTGTTTTTGACCCATTATTTCCTACTTTTGTGTCGAAGGAGACACTTTGTAGGAAAACACATCGAATACAATATTATGTGCTAACATTAGGCTCCATGGGGGATGGCTTTCTCCCTGCAAGATGCCAAAAACTATTTTGCAAATTCAATGTCCTGTTGTTGGGCTATGGAGTCATTATTAAAAATGAAAGATAAACTAAAAAAAATTATTTACAAACATAGAGGAGCCATGTGTGGCTCAAAATAAACATTTCTTTAGAAATTACCCATTCATAGGGCCATTGAAAACTCCATCACCCTCCAAATCCTGCAACCTGTAGGTATTATTTGAAAACACTCTAGCGACCTTCAAGGGCTTGATCCATAAGGCTTCGAATTTTCCATGTTTTCCTTTGTCCTTCTTGGGACCATCCCATTTAAATACCATATCTCCTAGTTGGAAATCTTCTTTCTTGACCCTCCTGTCAAATACCTGCTTGATCTTCTACTAATGATTGTGAACTCTGTTCATTACCTTCTCCCTGGTCTGCTACACTTCCACCATTTGATGGATTCTTTTGACCATATGATCTGGCTCTCCTTAATAATCTTGAAATAATTTTTCTATAGGTAGAGCCAATTGAGTGGGAAAAACAAATTTTTTCCCATAAACAAGTTGAAAAGGGGAGGTGCCCAGGGATTTCTTGGTTGTCACCTGGTCATCCCATAGAGTGAATTTGAGTTTTGAGTCCCAGGCCTTCTTATTATCTTCCAACAATATTTTAATGATCTTAATTAGAATTTTATTGGAAGACTCTACCAATCCATTTCCTTCTGGATAATAGGGAGTGGAATGAACCAATGAAATCTCAAACTACTCATAGAACCTCACCAGAGGCTCAGACATGAAAGATGCAACATTATCAGTGACAATTTTTCTGGGGCATCCTAACCTTGCTATGATATCCTCCAAGAAGCTGATGATAAACTTGTGTGAATCAATCCTGATGGGGATAACTTCTATCCACTTGGTAAAATAGTCACTTTTAGTCAGGATCCATCTATGTGGGCCACTTGAGGAAGGATGAACCTCTCCAATGAATTCCAACCCCCATTTTTGAAAGAGTGTTGTAGCTACTACATGTTTTAGTGGCAGATATTTGAGTTGTTGCTTTCCTGAGAACCTTTGGAATTTGATGTAGGCTCTCACCTCTCTGTAGACATCAGTGAATAAGGTGGTCCAGAAGTACCCAACCCTGAGAATCTTGTGGGTCATGGTATTCCAAAAGTGGTGTCCCCCATAGAGGCTTCTATGGAAGTCAAATGTCACTTTCTGGGCCTCCTATGGGTTCAAACACCTCAGAAACACCCCTAGAGGGTATCTCCAGTACAATACTTGTTCAATAAGGCAATATTTCACTTCTTTGATCTTTAAATATCTTTCCTTACTCTTCCTTATTTTATCAGGGGGCTTTAATTCTAGATATGATATCTCTATACCAAGTGCACTCTACTAGTGGATGGCTATCGTGAGGATTTCCATCAGACAATTCAGCATGTTGATTTCCTGATCAACCATCGATGAATTTAACCCCCAAGGCTTTGCAATTTTATTCGGCCAACATCTTGGCTAAGCCCTTCCCTTTAACCAACTTGGTTGTCTTAATCTCCAGGTCAAACTCAAGGATCTTGCTAATCCACTTACTTCTTTTCCTGTCTATGTCAGGATGAATGAGAATGTCATTCACAAAAGCTAAAGGAACATATGCAATGGTTTTTGAATGAAGAACATAGACTCTGAATTCTTTAAGGGCCTTGAACAAGCCATAGGATTTCTTCTCCACGATGCCATATTTGACCTCTGCATATCTTAATGCCCTGCTAAAAAATGAAATGGGTTGCTCTAGCCCTTCAACATTCTTCTGTAATAGAACGACTGCTACTGTATCAAAAGAAGAAAAAGAAAAAATTAGGAAATCATTGGAATAATCAGGACTGATCAGCACAAGTGCCTCAATCAAATCTTTTTTTATTTGGACAAAGGATTCCCTCGGTTCAACAGTCCATTTTACTTATTTTCCCTTTCTAAGCATGGCTTTGATGTGCTTCACCAACTCAGCAAAATTTGAGACAAAACTCCTTAGAAAATTAATTTTACCCAGGAAAGACAGGACCTCTTTCTTGGATCTTGGAAGTGAGAGGGTATGAATTTCCTTCACCCTACTCGGATCAATTCTCACTCCCTTCACTGATACTATATGGCCTAACCACTTCCCCTCCTCCATAGCAAAAAAATATTTCTTGGGGTTTAAGGAAAATACAAACATTATGCATTTCAAGAAAACCTTCCTTAAGTGACAACAATGCTCTTTATCGGATCTGGAGAAGACAGTGACGTCATCCAGATAGATCACCACAAATTGATCTTTCTCCCCAATGAAGGCTATGTCCATGGCTCACTGAAATGTTTCTCCTACATTCATTAATCCAAAAGGCATTTTGGCATACATGAATGTGCCCCAAGGAGTGGTGAAGGCTTTTTTTTCTCTATCCTCAGGAAGCACTGATATCTGATTATAGCCAGAAAAACCATCAATCATGGATATTCTAGATGCACCGGTTACCCTCTACAATATGTGCTCCATCTTAGGTAGGGGGTAATTTTCCTTTCTGGAGCTTCTATTCAGGTTCCTGAAATCAACACAAAGTCTGATTTTTCCACTCTTCTTTCTTACTGGAACCAGATTAACCGCCCACTCAGAATATATCAAAGGGACTATGATTTGAGCATCCAACAACTTCTTTACTTCTTTCTCCATGAAAGTCAACAACATCAGATTAATCTGTCTTAACTTCTGCCTGAATGTCTTAGCTTCTTCTTTCAGTGGGCTATTATGTTCCATGACAGTTGTGTCATATGTCTTGAGGTATTCATAGGTCTAGGTGAGCACACCAAGAAATTCTTTTAATAACTAAGAATATTCGTCTCTCTTCCGCTTTGTCAGGCTGCCTGAAAACTTGATGAATTTAGGATCCTCCTCTGTGCCAATATTGCATTTAGTTACATCATCATCCGCATTTGAAACCTCACCCTTCACTGACAAATCATTCCCATCGAAAAAACTTTCTAAAGGAACTAGTCCCTTTAAAATGTGATTGCTAGGAAACTCAACAATACGATAATTAGCAATTTTATTTAAAACTACCTCAGGGTGGAGATCACCTTCGAGATCAGAATCTTGATCAATGTGCAATGCAAATAACTCATCAACAAACTAGAGGAATTTTTTTATTTCAAGATCATCCTTGAACACCTTCCAATGCTTGATATTATCTAGTACAGATGGCCTATATCTTATCTCAACATCATATTTGATCCTAGGTGGCAGAGGTACCCTAAATTGGCTAGCTGAGACAGCTAGGGAATTAGCCAAAGTATTTTCTTCTCTTGGAATAAAAGAAATGTTGAAAGATAAGAAGAAATTATCAATTAGGTCCCACACCTCATTTTTGTAACTTCTAAGTTGAGGATGTTTAGCCCGATCATCATTTCTGACCTGCTGGACTATCAACTCAGCATCTCCAAACACTGCTACCTCTTTAATTCCCATTTTTTTTGCAGCCCTTAAACCTAAAATGAGATCTTCATATTCTGCTACATTATTGGTGGTTTCAAACTCTATCTTGTATGACAGTGATATGGTTTCCTGACAAGGCGACACAAAAACCACTCTGGCACCAACACCTTCACTAGAAGAGGCTCCATCGAAGAACATCTTCCACACCGAGGTATTTGGAGGAGGTGTTTCCTTACCAGACAAGGGTTTCTTTCTAATTTCAAGAGGGACTTCATGAGCATTAGTAAGATGTAACAAACTAGACCCAAAATCCATGTCAAGTGCATAGATAGGATGGTTAGTGGGGTCTACTTCATCACTGACAATGTAGGCCAACTAAGATTCTATGTACAATATTATGTGTTCTCCTCCAAAAACTTGAATAGTGCCATATGTGAGGTCCATTTGTAATGTTCCTCCAAGATTTTTAATCCAATATCTTGACAACAACATGTCTAACTTGGGGGGAACATCATCTACCACAATGTCCATGACCACACTCTTCATTGGAAGCTAAAATAAAGACACCCTCGGGCCTTTTATGACTCCAAGACATTGCACCCTCCTTAATCAAAAGAGTACAAATCATGATAGGCCTTGGTCACTTCCAGTCCCAATTCTTCCATGACTGTTTTGGGCATGAGGTTATGGGAAGCCCCTGAATCCATCAGGCAGTTATGAAACACCTTATCATGTATGTTCAGGGATGTGTAGAAGGGAGGGGATGAATCATATCTACCTTCTACCATGGGACCTAGGATGACTACTGGATTTTCATCTTGGAGATTTACTGAGTCTATGGTAAGCTAAGGTGGATCAGACAACAACAGTTTGTATAGGGACATTTTAAAATCTTCATTTTTAACAAGTTCTGAGAGGGGTACGAGAATTCTGATCTTTTGAATTTCATGCTTGAAACTAAAGGAGGAAGGAGGCTTAGGAATTTCACTTACCTCTAAGGCAGGGTGTTTGGTTGTTGGTGAGAGGTTCTAGGTTTTCTTTTCTCAGGCATTGTTTGTTGTAGGCTTAGTAGGTTTTTCTGCTATGAGGGGCTCATCAGACTTCTCTTCTTTCTTCTTTGATCTGAGATTGTATTTGTTAGAAATTATATGATGGAATTTCTCCCCTTTACTCAGCTCATTTATTTGACTATTCATAAGGGATTCTTCATATGTAGATTGAGTCAAATGGGGAAAAGGGGAGGTATCTTCAATACAGTGAATTTCAGGGTCAAGCTCCGCTTCTTCCCTCTCTTCATCTGTGASAAGGTTATTCTGGAGGGGGGGTCTGAATCCTATGATCATCCCTATATTTGTTCCTTTGTTCCCTTGGCATAATCTAAGGAACATTKTTGTTAGGCCTCCTGAAGTTACCTCTGTTGTCTGTGTTTTGAGGATTTTTGTATGTCGGTTTCCCCTCCATTTTTATTTTCTCCATCTCTATAGAYAGAGYGTTCACCATATTTGTCAATTCATCCACCAGAGGTTGAGATGCAGAAGAAATAGAGTTTGATGCCTCAGATTTCCCTCTTCCTCTGTCTTTKTCAGATTTACTTCTGAGCCTATTAACTGCTAGCACATTTGATTCTACTTCCAAGGTTGCATATTTCATGTTAGCCARGGAAGTGGCTCTTCTTTCTCTAAGTAGGAGGAAAAAATCAGGTTCAAAAGTACTAGCATAAGTGATTTTTCCAGAGGCTTCTGAGGGTTTGATCTCAACAGGGGTYTTATTGTATATATTATTGAATCTTTTGGAGAAGTCAGAGATAGAYTCTCCTTCCTTCTTCTTCAAGGACCCAAATTTTKTCATGTAATACATGATTTTTTTTTATCTCCCCACTGTCTCAAGAAAGCGTTATCTAGAGCCTCAATCCTAGCAATAGATCTAGGGGTTAGTCCCCTAAACCATTTCCTAAACTCACTCTCAAGGATCTTGACAAAGACTCTCATCCAAAAATGTTCATTTTCAATGCTCAGGTTGTCTGCATAATTGTACAAGGCAACAAGGTGCTCTTCAACAATTATGTCTTCCTCTCCAGTGAATTTAGGCATATATTTCAAGTAATATCCAACAGGGAGAGGATTCATTGGCTGAGGTAGGACTAGAGGGGAATATCTATTAGCCACTATGGCATCCATTCTATTACCAGGGGGATTGGCTCTTGCCATAGGGATATTAGGTGGAGGAGAATTAGGAGGAAACAAAGATTGAATAGGGGAGAGAGGAGCTAAACTCGTAGGATGAAAAGGGAACAACAGAGGATTTGAAGAAAAGGCTACAGGGCTTAAAGGAGCAAAGGGTTGGGTTAACATCACAACAACAAATGAAACCGGAGGAGGGGTGTTAAAGTTCAGGGTAGGAAAATCTCCTTAGTTCCTAGGTCTAGACCAGGCTGTGATGTCAGGGGAGATAGGAGGGAAAAGAGTTTCTTCCTCCAATGAAAGACCAGGGGAAGGAAACTCAGCAAGAACACTCCCAAAATTCAGGAAGCGAGAAACTTTAGTAAAGGGTCTACTAGGAAATTGAGAAATAGGAATGGGAGTTTCTAACAGAGGGCAACGGGAACTATCAGAAATACTTGGTTCAATAGTAGAATTTCCTTCCTTGAGGGCCTTTCCCTTCTTGATAAGCTTCTCTGGATCGACTTCAGGTGTTACTAAAGCCAGCTTTGGAGTAGACCGCATGTGTCTTCCTATGGAAGACACAACTGAAATAGTAGGTTTGCCACAATGGAGTCATCACAATGGAGTTGCCAGGTGAAAAGTAGCAATCTTCAAGGGCTCGTACGCCTGATGCACCTTTAGAATCAGACGCTCAACGTTGTTGAGTTCCGAGGAAAATATTCAACTTCGTCCCTGGCAATGATGTCAGAAATGTTAGTGTCAGAAGTCACTCCTGGATTGTGACAAGAGAAAATCCTGATGCCCATCAATTTTATGTCACAATTGGTATATAAAAGGGTGATCGAAGGGCTACAGAACCAGAAGAATATCATTTTAACTCAGAATCCTTGGCTAGGCTATGCACAAGTAGGTGAGGTCTTGATATAACTTCAGTCAGTAAGTTGTAATAAGGGTGAGTAGGAGGAAGACTTCAGAGAGAAACTGCAAAGGTTTGTTGTAGGCATCAAACTTCCAACATCCTGTAGAAGAAAGAACAAACACTGAAATGTGTCAGGATGCCACAGTTACAATAACACAATGATTATATCTGCATCATAGTGGCTACTGTAACAACTTGCTTGAATCTTTCAATGAGTTACTTAGGGTAAGAGGAAGATAAATACATATAATATTGATTTAAAACTGGTGAAAACATTGTCATGATCAAACATACATCACACAACATAATCACCCTAGAATGGACCTGCCAATTCTGAGTGTCTTAAAACAAAGCTTGCAGAGTGATGGATGTTCGCGTTCAAATGGTCACCAGGTGAGAAAAAGGAGAGTTCTTGCATACCCTATTGGGTCTGGTAGGGCAGAACAGTTGTGGAGGAAAGAGGGTTAAAGAAAACAAAACTAACTACAATCTAACTATCAACTGAAAACAAATAACACTGTGAAAATAAACAAAGAACATCAAACACAAGACACAGGGGTCATCAATGGTTTCAGGCTGGTGTATTAATGAAACCAGAGCACGTTGAAGAAAGAGACCAGAGGTTCCTTCTCCCCCCAGCGGAAGGCTCTTCGGGGCCCTCAACACAAATTGCTTTCCTTACAAGTGAGATGAACTGCGCACAACAGTGAAAGAACTCTCGGTAATGCAGCTGATGGGTTGTTGTCAAAGGATGAGCCTTTAAACCATCTGAATAGCATAACGGTGCTTAGAATTCCTTGACAAAACAGTGAATCCTCACGGACTTTTATAGAAGCTCCCGGGCGGTCACGTAACCTTCTCAAAGTGTGAACAGGGACCCGTTTAGGGTTTATTTAGGTCATTAACCCACCAATTTTGCAGATACGACATTGATTTGAGAGTCAAATCATCTTGGGGGCCGGTCTGTAGGTGGTTGGGAGGCCGACCTATTCAATTAATGCGTCGTATTAGCAGATGCGTGGGTTTTTGTGTTGACAGACGCACGTCGGGCGCGCATGCGCGCATAACATGTTTTTGTCCTGTGCATGCGCACGCACGCCACACTGCTGTAAAGTGCCCTTCAATTTTTTGTTACTTTGTATAGTTTTTTTCCCTTATGGAGTGTTGTGAGCTTAATTCAGTTCCATGAATGACTTCATTGCTATTTTGA
This sequence comes from Picea glauca, assembly GCA_000966675.3. NCBI lineage: Eukaryota > Viridiplantae > Streptophyta > Pinopsida > Pinales > Pinaceae > Picea > Picea glauca. The sequence continues at coordinate 260,862 of JZKD02S0134750.1, forward strand.
TGATGTGGAGTTCTTGTCGCCATGTGCAGACAAAATTTCAGTGATAATAGATGCCCCCTGATAGATGAGGTTAGGAGCATATGTATAGCTGAAATCCATGAATGTTTCTTCTACTGAGAATGTGGTTGTAAGGGAAAGCAAGAGTGGGACCGTTTGGAGTGATCCATTGGAGAGAGAAGGAACCGGTATCTCGACCTTCTGAGAGACGTG
>JZKD02S0134750.1:265327-276483 GCA_000966675.3 Picea glauca
AAAAAAAAAACCACTTACCATCTCAGGGGGGTCTAGAATACCATCCTTCCCCAAAAAAACTGTTTTCATAGCATTTTCAACCAATCATTTTTCGAAGACGTTTCTGGGCAAAAAGAGATGAATTTTAAAAATATGACAGAGAATTTTGTTCAACATGGGCTGAAGAACAAAAACCTTTCCCCATTTTTTCATAGGTTCCATGAGAAGGGAGATTGTAAGCCATCTTTGAGCCCCATTGTTTCAGTTTTTTCATTTTTCTGTTACAGTCCTGATTTTGCGAGGGTTGTTTCGGCAAGATGGAGGTGAATTTGGTGAAACAAAAGGAGGTTTTTGTCCAGAACATGCTCATATACAATAATCACCTTCATTTGTTTCCCAGGTTTCAACATTGAAGAGAAACAAATGTCTGAGTGGAATCCTTTTTTGCAGAAATTTGACTCATCTTTCATGGCGGACACTTCCAGATTTTTGGGGATTTGTTGTTATTTTTGGCAGAGGTGGTTGAATCAGACTTCCTAAACTTGAGGGGGGATCTCTCCTATTTATTTATGTGATTTTAATGTAAAATGGTTGTTGATTCTGGCACCCAGGAAGGCTATTCTCTGTAGTATTTTTCTGATTCACCAGGAATGCAAAGGGACATTTTCATAGGATTCCTATATGTCAACAATTGGTGAAGATTTGTTTCTTCGTTGAATGTGATTCTACTTAGTATTCATTATGTTTCTCTCTTTATAATTTTCAAAAGGAGATTTAACACAGAATTTATCTCTGATACTCTGTGCAGTTCTTTTGAAAGTCTAAATGTTTTCCTCTGATAGAAAAATAAAGAAATTCTTGAATGCTTTTTTGTTGTAGTTGATTATCTCATCTGTTCCTTCTGTACATAATTTTATTTCTAAAGGATCCAACGTCTGCATTAACTTTCCCTGTGAAAATACATTATAGACTTGTGTTTAATTTCCAACTTAACTCAGACCCCATAGCCCAATGGTCCTCTTTTGTTGTTTCAATCAGAAAACTCCAAGAACATATCCGATTCTACATAGCTAGCCTAATATACTATTTCAAACAAACCTAAATTTGACAAAGATATCCCTCTTTGATTCATTAAGGGATAGATCCTTGACTCGAAGAAGTTTTGATGTTGCCTCTGTGACTGACTCCACAGCCTTGGAAAAATTACAGAGTGCTAACAAAATGATGACTCCACTAGGGAAACTTTCCCCAGTAGTACACTTCAAAGTTCCAGATCTGATCATTGATGGTGGACAGTGACTAGACACAAGAAGGTTGAGATCATTCCACTGGCAACTCCAATCATCTCAAGACAGTGAAAACTCAAAGACTCCATTGGAGGAAGAACCTGAAGCATGACCAATCAGCCTAGAAAGACCAGGTACTCAAGCTGAAATTGTATTTGGATATTATTGGTTCCATATGCAATTACTTTCTCTCTTATCATGATCCTGGTCCAGAGTATATTTTTGAAATTCAGAATGATCATTTTCAACCTCGTGAACCTCAAAGGATTGAGCCCGTTCCAATAGCTCTTGTACACACTCCTACACCTATAGAAATCCTTGAGAGACATAAGCCTCCTGCTTTATCTCCCACACTTGATAAAACTCCATATGGTTGTAAGCCTCTTGCTTCACCTCTTGTTCCTGCAAAAATCCCAGACAGATACAGGCCCCTAGATTTTCCTCTTGTTCTCCATGACTTCTCGGCCAATTACACCAATAATCTACCTAGGTTTGATGGAGAGAATGTCAATATTATTGCTGAAAAACACATCCATAGGTTTGAAGATTTCCCTAACCTTTATGAGGTTGAATATGATGATCTCTATATCAATATGTTTTCCTTGTCTTTTCAAGGTAAAGTAAAAAATTGGTTTAAAAACCTTCCAGCTGCAAGCATCAAATATTTTCATCGATTCATGCAAGTTTTCTTAGATAGGTGGGTGATCATGGGAAATGTTTTCCTCATCCTAGAAGAGTATGACCACTTGAAAATAAATCTAGGAGAGATGGTACAATAGTTCTCAACCAGGTTCAATAAAGTGTATCATTAAATACATGTGGATGTAAGGCCACCTCCTGGTTTAGCTCAATTGCATTACCCAGATGCCTTTGATCCAGAAATGGAATTCCAATTAAGAGAACATAACACTACTACCCTTGAAGAAATGAAAAAGATTGCAGTTGATGTAGAAGCTAATCTACTGCACAAAAGGTCCAATATGAGAGAAAAGGAAAAGGACAGAACTGAAAAGAAGCGGATGACACCTTCAGAAGTGAAGCTAGACCTCCCAGCCAACACTGTAAAAGAGATGATGCAGAAAATTAGTAGCAGAGAGGAAATTGTTGTTCAAGGACCTGATGTCCCATTAATGTCAGAAAGGGGAAATATCAATGTCTCCAAACACCTTGCATCCCAGCCTCAACATTTTGATCCACCCAACGATTATTTCATGTATTCAATTCACAATACAGTCAAAGATGAAGTTCAAAATCAAAAGATGGAGGAGGATTATCCTAATATTATATGCATGTTCAATGGCATTTCATCCATGAATGATTCACCCAAGATTGATTGGTACCATGATGATTATACCACATTGTATTTTTCCAAGAAATCATCCACATATGATTGGGAGGAAGAAGATCATTTGCAATCCCAACAGGACAATCAATCTGTACATGGAAATTATGACAACAATGACCAAAGTGCAGAAAATATCGGGGTAAGTGAACAAACTTTACCCTTGTTCTTCTCTTCTTTTAAATTTTTGAAGGAAATTTCTGAACAAGTGATAAATATCAAAGAAGGTAAATCTTTTGATGAGATAGTGAAGGATGTAAGTGTTGAAAAAGAGGCTATTTCAGATCTAGGATTACAATATCCAAGTTTCTCTAATTTTTGAAGTTCAAAGGAAAATTCAGAGCCTGAAACAAAATTTGAAATTATGGAATCTAACTCTATACCATTAGATTATAATTCATTTCAAATCTTGAAGGAAGAAAGTGCAGAAAAATTTCAGGAAAATGCAAACTGCCTGCCCCTATGTTTTGCCTCACTCCTGAGGAAACATTGCAAGAAGATTGTAAACATTAAGAAAGAGGAATGTTCTAATGCAACAATTGAGGAGAACAAGGATGATATGGAAGTTGATCCAGAAGTACAACCCATGAATCATTTTGAAGGCCAAATCTTAGATGAAATCCCGAAGACTGAGATAGGGGATGAGCTGATCCATTTTGTTTCACTACCTTTATTCTTTAATTATTTTCATATTTTGAGAGGGAATCTTGGTCAGATTTTTGTTGAGGATCACAGTGTAAACCATGAAATGCCAGCAGAACAAATTCTACAGTCATCTAAAATATTTTATGAGCCTATAGTTGATGTGTTGGATGACTTGTGTTGTCAAAGTCATTTTCCATCATCTAGCTATAGGTTGAAAAGATGTTATGATATTGACATGATCAGGCAGTCAGCTACAGGGGTGTGTTCAACAGAAGCATCATTTCATAACCCATCAAAAAAGTTGCAACCATGTCTGGAAGTGCATGAAGATGCAAATAGCACAACTACAACATCAAATCATGAAGTTGAGTTGGTTAAGTTTGAATATCAAGGAATAGGTCATCTCTAACATGATCCTATAGTCACCTATATGGATAATTGTTTTACTGGAGAGACCCAATCTATCACTTGCATTACTTTGGTTCTTCAGGATTGTCAAGGTCTCTGTTGTAAAGATCAATCATGTTTTCAACAATGGCCACTACACTTTGCATTTTTGAATCTATGGAAAAAATGTCAAGTTGACTTTTTGACTGTGCTAACAAGAAGTCAAGTAGTCCACTGGTCTCAACAGCTACTTGATTGGCTTCATTGGAATTTTTGTATTATTTTATTTCACATGATTTTCAGTAGTGTAGGGTAGGTAGCATTTTTTAATAAGCTCAACCATTTGAGCATCTTTTCAGTATTGTATGGTTTCCAGCAGAGTTTGCATTTGATAGTATCTAGTTCACTATTCAGCCAAATCTAAGCCAGTTCAAAGATTGTAGCTGCAGTGACTCCATGGCCCAGTGAATAAAGCATCGGTTTGCATGTTCAGAGTTCAGTGGTTTTTGAAACCTCCTGCAAGAGATGCCATCCCCAGTAGGATCCTATGTTGGGGACATATAATCATAGTTAACTCGATTCTCCGGCTGCTAATTTGGCATTTCTCCTGTGATGAAGGCATCCAGCTCGATTGTTTTCCATTTCCCCCCTCCATCCATTTCGCTCGATCCTCCATCACCCTGTTGCATCCTTCATCCACCATTGCGCCCTTCAGTCCCTCACCCTTCATTCCTTCACCCCTTTGCCAATCTTATGCCTGCACGAATAAACAAACTTAGCTTAAAGGGAAAATCAAATAATGTTAGTAATAAGTTTAGTGTAGTTAGAATAGGTTAGACTAATTAATAATTAAGTTATCTTGTTAGTAATTAGTTAATTGTTAATTAAGTTAGTAGTTAAGTTATTTAGAATTAAATGTTAACATTAATCATAAAATAAAAATATAACAAAATTATAAAACATATAAAAACATACACTAAAACAAAATATGTATTCAAACATTAAAATTAAAAGAATATAATATATATATATATATACAACATCAAATAAAAACACAAATAAAAAAAAATAAAATGTAATAAAACAAATAATATAAAAAAAAAACATAAAACTAATAAACAAAAAGTAAAAACAAAAAATTAAAAACAAAACTAAAAATTAAAACACTTATCCTAAGTTCCTACCCACACTCCCCCATGCATATCGGACCCCCCTCCCCCCCCCCTCACGTCCCATCAACTCATGTGGTTCGATAATATGTTTCCTAAAAACCACCTGTGTACACTTGGCATCTCCACAAGCCAACAGACCCCCCAAAAAAAACCACTTACCACCTCAGGGGGGTCCAGAATACCACCCTTCCCCAAAAAAACCGTTTTTGCAGTGTTTTCAACCAGTTGTTTTCTGAAGGTGTTTCTGGGCAAAAGAAGATGAATTTAAAAAAAATGAAAGAGGTTTTTGCTTCAACACGGGCTGAAGAACAAAAAAATCTCCCATTTTTTACACAGGTTCCATGAGCAGGGAGAATCGAAGCCATCTTCGAGCCCCATTTTTTCTATTTTTTCATTTTTTTGTTACAATCTTGATTTTGAGGGGGCTATTTCAGTGAGCTGGAGGAAAATTTGGAAAAACCAGAGGAGGTTTTTGTCCATAACATGCTCATATACAATAAATTCCTTCATTTTTGGACCAGGTGTCATCATTGAAGAGAAACAAATGTCTGAGTGGACTCCGTTTTTGCAGAAATTCGGCTTGTCTTTCATGGCAGACAATTCCATACTTTTGGGGATTTGTTGTTATTTTTGGCCAAGGTGGTTGAATCCAACTTACTAAACTTAAGGGGGGATATATCCTGTTTATTGATGTGATTTTAATGTAAAATGGTTGTTGATTCTGGCACCCAGAAAGGCTATTCTCTATAGTATTTTTCTGATTCACCAGGAATACAAAGGGACTTTTTCATAGGATTCTTGTATGTCGATGATTGGTGAAGTTTTATTTCTTCGTTGAATCAGATTCTACTCAGTCTTAATTATGTTTCTCTCTTTCTAATTTTCAAAAGGAGATTTAATGCAAAATTTATCTCTGATACTCTGTGCAGTTCTTTTGAAAATCTAAATGTTTTCCTCTAATACCACAATAAAGAAATTCTTGAATGCTTTTTTGTTGTAGTTGATTATCTCATCTATTCCTTCTCTACATCATTTTATTTCTAAAGGATCCAACATTTGCATTACCTTTCCCTATGAAAATACCTTATAGACCTATGTTTAATTTCAAACTTAACTCAAACGCCATAGCCCAATGGTCCTCTTTTTCAGTCTCAATCAGAAAAATCCAAGAACATATCCTATTCTACATAGCTAGCCTAATATACTCTTTCAAACAAATATAAATTTGAAAAAGAGATCCCTCTCTGAGTCATCGAGGGCTAGATCCTTTACTCAAAGCGGTTCTGATGTTGCCTCTGTGACTGCCTCGACAGCCTTGGGAAAATTACAGAGTACTAACATACCCCATACTACCAGAGACAGTCTTGACTGGTTGCTACATTATATCCAAAAAATTCATGAGGTCATACTACAAGGGAGAATGCACTTTGGATGCATTATCATTAGCATATTTTTGCACCAATAGAGTTGTATTCAATTGGTCTAGTTACTTGTTGGAGGAACTACTTGTGGCTAGCGAGGAAGCCCAGGATAAGGGAGCCACCTTACATATGAATACTTGTTTCTTGCATTTGAAATGCTCAAGTGTATGCCCCTCATTGGAAAACCATTAGCGCTAGTAGATAAGGGGTGCCTAACAAAGATGTTTTAGCCCTGGCATTGAAGGGTGGACTCGGAGAACACAACCTTCAACAACATGACATTCTCCAAGTGGTACAATGGGATCATTGATGCAACAAAGAGGTTGTGCATTCCATAGGAGCTCCTCAACTGCAATACAAGGAACATAGCCTTTAGCATGAACTGACACCATATGTTTGTATGGCCAAGGTATTCTAGTAGGGAGGAATTCCATACAAGGATGATTTCATTCTACTCAAAAGAGGAGGCCTTTGACAAAAAGGTAATTTCATGGCCGAGATTTAAATGAAACCTGCGAAAGTCAGGGATGAAATATGTTTTTCTTGCCAAGACGCTTAAGAATAAATTTAAATAAGAAGGGGTAGGACCAAGATCAGTCTCAGAGGCGTAGAAGAAACAAGCTCTGACACAGTCGGACTCCGAAGAGGAGGAAGAGACAAATCCATTGGAGTGGAAGAAAATAACAACGTCAATGTTCCCACAACTGCCAAAGAAAGCGATATTCATAGGTAAATATGTCAACAAGATCCTGACAACTACATTCATTATATAACCATGGGCTAATAAACTCAAGCCAGGGATCTCATCGAGCAAGTTTCTAAACCCCCAAGCCCTCTCATCCACCATCCCTCGCACTCATTCAACAGTCCGAGCAGACCCCATCAAACATATTCAAGACAACCCTGATCCTAACACCCATCCATCCACCATCATCAATGAGCACCTTCTATCACCACCACAATCCAAATATACATGACCAAAAACCCATAGTCCACCCCAAACCATTGATTTGGAGCCCATGCATCTCGATCACCCATAACTACCCGAGAAGAGGCCCAAACCCCCAGAGACAAGCCCAGAGTTACCGAGGAGATACCAAAGCTTCATGGTCCTAATGAAGAAGTACATGATCAGAGACTACAACTGATTGGACCGAACCCTGAAGATCAAGACCAACAGATTGTACCTTTTGGGTAGCATAAGGACACTCAAATGGTAGAGAATCCACAAGTTCAAAGTACCCAACACATTTCCTCAATGGACGAGGTTGAGGGTGCCATGGGAAGCAAAACTCCAAAAGAGGAGGTACATAAAGAGGAGAAGATACCAGAGGTTCAGAAGGAACCAGAGACAACTTCAGGGTAGAGTGCAACATCAGTGCAGGAACAGATGGAGTTGGTTCTCCAAAATCCTCAGCAGTGCACATAGTTGTTGTAACTCTACCTGGCCGAAACAGATTTTATGACACTCCTACCATCAACATCGAGTTTGAGGCTTGTGCTAGGACCACCCACAAGAGAGGATGAGGTAGATATTCCCTCCAAGCACTCAAAGGCTAGTGGACTTCCACTGCAGGTCCGAGCACCCAGGGATGAAACCCCTTCATCTGTTGACCTTGCAAACTGGCCAGCAACATAGTTGGTTGGAATGATTAGGGAATCAACTAATCAACTGGAGAAGAGGCTCGAGTAGGCTGAAAGGTATGTGGATTTCAAAAGGGAGGAAGTTCTCCTTGCACAAATGTGCATAATATGAGAAGAACATTCAAAGATCCAAGCCGAGAGAATATTGGAAATATTTCAAGAAAGGCTTGCTGAAGCCTGACTGAAATTTTGGAAGGTCGCACCCCAACTACCAGAAGCAACTGATGTAGGAGATCCTAAGCATCATATTGAATTACTGCAAGGATCATGGTCACAATTGGCCATTCACATAGAGCATATAGAAGTATATTTTCAACAAACTCAACAAGAAGTAGAGAAACAACCTTGAAAGCTAAAGGAGAAGATGGAGAATATAGTTCTAGAAGGCAACAATGACCAAGCAACACTACACAAGCACATAATTGAGTATACAAATATTTTTAGAGAATTCAATGATTGCATGGGAATCATCACTCGATGCAACCATAATTTGGAGGACGTGCACACTAGAATCCAATTGTTGAATGAGGAAGTTGTGTCTACGATGGATCCACTGGAGCAACAACAAAATTTTGATCAAATTCAGCAAGCGGACAATGGTATGAACGCCTTGTTTGAGGCACAATCTATAGCTAAGAAGGATATACACAACTTTCGACCTATCATTCAGACAGTTTACATGCAAATGCATCAAGTCAATGCAACAATAGACTCTGAATGAAACTCTTTGGTCACATCTAAGCCCAAGGAATGTATCACAGATGTGACCCAAAAATTCATCGTCGAGACCTCACTCCTTTACAGAAAATGATAAGATAAAGTTAGAAGCTTTTAGGAAGTTAAGAAGCGAGCCTTGGAGTTGGTCCCAAAGTTAGGCCCTTCATTTGAAGAGGTAGAGGAAGAGAAAGCATAAGCAAAAGAGAAAAGGAAAGAAGTAAAGGAGGACAAGGGAAAGAAACAGTTTCTCCTAGAAGCTTCGAAAGAGTCGAGTACTTAACTCAAGGGTGAGTCAAGGTGTGTGGTCAGAGCCTTTTGGGCCCTTCATTTTTGGATGAGAAGTTACACAAGAAGGAATGCAGTCCTAATTTTGGTTTAGCATGAGTTTTTTAAGCTACAGAAGAAGCTGGACAACAGAGTAAGGAGAAGTAATAGAAATCAATTGCGAAAAGGACAACGCAACACCAACAGGATAAAATAAGTTGCAACACAACAAGAAAGCATGCAATCCCAAAAGCAAGAAGACCCTACCTATATTATATATATGGATGAATACGACTATAAAAGGGTTGTTGTCTCATGATTGTAAAATGATCCTCCCCTTGTTGTTATGTCAGGTTTTTGTTCTTGTTGTTGTTGTTATTGTTAATAGGTCAGGTTTGAGTTCTATAAATGTAACCTGTATACAATTTTAGGTAAATAGAGCTCTTTGACATGGGTCCAAAGATAGAATACTATAACAAAGCATTACTTTGTATCTCTAAAGTTGTATCTAATAATATCTGATGATAATATATAAAGAAGGATCCCAAATTTTGAAATATGTTGCGTCATTTTGTGTTTATGCTTCTGCATTGTATCTTTACATTACTCTTTTATGCTTCATAAGTTCCATATGATTTTTCTTTGTATGAATGTTTTTCGCAACCTAAGTAGCTTTAGTTCCTGCGTGTATGAGCTCAGATATATTATGTAGTTATCTTGTCTTGCACAATCTCATGGTGAATCTTGATGGTTGTATGAACCCACCTAAGTATTCTCCTTGCCCTTCCCTATCCTTCTATCTTGGTTATGATTCGGGTGAGACTTATTCTCTTCGAAGGAGATACAAATTCCAATGCTCTAGACTACATGGTACCTTTTGTTGGTAACCTGAGAAGGACCCTAGTCTGATCAATATTGCACCAACATTACATGTGACATGCTGATGTCACCTAGGGTGACATGGATCCACTATGAGCGTGCCACATGTCATCTTGTTTTAGAATTTACAAATACGTTTTGGGCCAATTAGAACTTGACTTGTGTCACCTATAGATTGGGAAATGTGTCATCTCTATATTTTCTATACCTAGCACCCCCTTGGTGTGTGATTATTGATGAGACTCCGGAAGTTCGAAGATTCGTCATTCAGGGGAAATGTTGTGTTGCATTTGGAAATCCTGTGAAGCCCAAAGTCCTGGAGCTCCTATCGACCATTGATCCTTGAAATGTTTAGGGGCTTGCTGGTTGGGCATTCAGAGGAATTGAAGTGGTGTGTTGTAATGTCCTCTGAAGCTTGGAGTACCAAAGTCCTAGAGCGTCGGAGTAACATGACATGATAACATCACCTAGGGTGATGTGGACCCACTCTAAGCATGCCACATGTCATATTTTTTCTTACATTTCATAAAACTTATGTGACAATTGGAACTTGAAATGTGTCAACCATTAGATTGGGCCACGTGTCAGCTCCTTATTTCTACCACGTAGCACCCCCCTAGTGCGTGATTGTTGATGAGACTCTAGGAGTTCACCAAGTCAGTGTTTGGGGGAATGTGTGTATGTTGATAAAAGAATATCTAAAGAATGAAGCTCCAGAGAGCCTCTCTGGGAGTTTTCTGGTTTGTCGTTCGAGAGAAATAAGGTGTGATATAGAAAGAAATCCTGAAGCTCTAAAGATGTACCATGGAAGAGTTCACCAGTTCTACATTCGGGGGAAATAACGTGTGATGTTGTAGGAACCTATGAAGCCCAAATTTCAGGAGCCCTGAAGTCCCAAAGCTCCAGAAAAGCACGTTTCATTTAATCGCTTTGTCACAACCCATGGTCACATGAGATTGGGGGTTGAAGAAAAAAACAAAAAAGGCTAGTGCCTAAAAATAGTTTTTAAGAAAAGAAAAGGGTTCAAGAGAAGGAGTCTTTGGGGTACCAATTTGTACATACCTATGCATAAAGAAGTAAATAAGGTATGTAAACCTAAGGAGAGGTTCCATTACAGGTCCAAGACCCAATTTGGCTCTAAAGAGGAAGAAAAATATTCAAATATCTGGATAACTTTCTACTCAAGACTCAGAATTGAGCAAGGGAGAAGTCATTCGAAAGATCTTGGATAGTAGAATATAATTGTTCACCCAGAAAATTGAGTAGAACAATCAATTTATTAGAAAATAAGAAGAAATAAGTTTGATATATTATTGAACCAAAATGGTTCATATTTTCATGAAATTGTTAAGACAACTGTTGATACTGAGAGGGGGGTGAATCAGTATCAAGTACAATTTAAAAAAAAATTCAACTTATA
>JZKD02S0134750.1:312156-331184 GCA_000966675.3 Picea glauca
TGTATGAAGAAAATCAAATCCTCTTGATAGACTTGCTAGAGTCTCCAAGCTACTGTTCGAGCTAAGTCCTTCACACAATTCTTTCACCAATTCTCCAATGAATCTTTCTTAACCTTTTCCATGATAATTCCCTCAATATATAGGAGAGAATGAGATGGTTACTTGGATAAGAATGATTCCACAATATCAGGGAATCCAGTACAAGGATAACCATTCAAATGCCAACCCATTCTTCTAGAATATTCCCTTCTAGAAACATTGAGAATTCATCTTTTTCCATGCTTTAGGACGAGTTCGCACCCTAGTTATTCAACACAGTGTGAGAAGTTCGCACCGTGGCTTAAGGAAGCCTGCGAGAATGGGTCATTCTCGCACCCTAATATATTAGCAGCCTGCGAACCTTCTTCAAAAGTGAGTTTTCTGGGAAGAGATGAAAGTAACTTTTCTCAGGAGAAAGTTCTTATGAAGAGCCTAAGTACACCATCATTAATACACCATCATGATGACCAAAATCATGGGTAACAGGGAGAAAGTGGTCTAGTGGTCTCTTTATTCTTCCGTTTTCCCCCAGCTGTGTCAATAATGATGGAAATTGGGGGTGAGGGTGACGTGGCTGGAGTTAGTACTGGAATATGCATCGAGATTCCCTCTGACTGAGGAGGGAGAGATGGTTGAGGAACCATTGCGGGTGGGTGTAGATACCATATAGGGATGGAGATAACCATGTTGGGAAGGGTAAGAATCGTGGATACCTGAAATGCTTGTACTCCCGGTGGGGGGTAGAAAAAGGGGATTTGACTAATGGCTTGGCGGATTGTCTCCCAAACCGGGATTTTCCGTTCGAGGAGGGGGAAATTGGGGATAAGTGGTGTAGTAGGGTTTTCAGAGAAAACCTGAGGTAATAATTCTTCAACTAGTGGGATGTAGAGGTGAGGAGAGGTCTCAGTGGGAGAGATGGCATCTCCCATGTTATTTCCATTAGACGATACAATGCACAAATGGGTTGAAGGGTTGAGGTGGTGCTCCATGGTATGCCCCCAGCAAGGATGGGTCCTTGAAAATTCTGGGGCCCATGTCAACGAGTGAATAAGCATAAAATATAGCGTGGACAAGAGGAAAGATGTTATTGATGCTGATGGAATGGTTAAGCTCATAATCAATAATTTGGTCGATGGTGAAGATTTTCCCGTTGTGGGGAAACATCATCATTCAAAACACAGAATAGGCCACTACCTTCATAGTGTACATGTAGCTACATCCAAAAAATATATTCTAATCAAGTGAGGCATAGATAACCTCAATTTCGATGAGAATGGTTTTTCGCTCGAGTTCAACAAGGAAATTTTGAAAGATCCCTTCAGGGGAGGATGGTCGACCATCATAATCTCTTAATGTGATGGAACATGGTATAAGCTCAGGGGAGCCAAGTTTCTTCCATACAGTTTTGGATATGATTCATGTGGATGCACCTTCATCAATGATACAACGATGAAGCTTGATGTTCTGAATATTGACTGGTATCTGGAAAGCTACTAGGGTGGGGAGACGAGGTTCTCCTCTATCTAGATCAAATGTGATGAGTCAAGTATTAGTTGTTTCAAATTCCCCCAAGGTGGAAATTAAGGATTTACGTTTAGTTGGGTAAGTTTGGAGGACCTCCAATACACACATGGCTATAGGAGATTGTGCCAAGTCATCGAACAGACTATAATTGTGTGTTTCCCTAGCCTAAGGGTTGTTGACATTCTGTCGTAATAGAATAAAAGGTATGTGAATGTTGGGTTCATTGTTAGGGTGTGGAACCATCAAGGGTTGTCCGATTTTGGTTGGATATTCTTCCGAGGTGGTTGGAGTAGACTCAGGGGGTGCATTGTATTGACGATTATACATTTGCAGAAGAATTTCTTCTTCACTAGTGAGGAGGATATTGTGATACACCAGATTTCCATGGTGGATGGGCCCTGAGTTTTTATACTTTCCCATTTGTGGTGGGGCAGGATGTACCTCCCGTTGGGTACTCATCACAAGTTACTGTGGAATATAGTTTTGCAACACGATTGGGGGTGCTTGTTTCAAATACTCGTGTGGATCTATTGAGGGGAAGGCGGCGTTGGAGGACGTGGTGCATTCATGCATTCTTCAATCTGTTTAAAGTCAAAAATTTGGGGGAAATGGTGAGTCTAATAACCATGCTCACAACAAAGAGCACAAGGGAAGTTCGTCCGTATGTTGTTGTTTTTTTTCCTCCCTTGGTGTTTTTTTTCATTGTCCCCTTGGGGGTTCTAGTTACTCTAATTCTCGTTGCCCCCAACAAGTTGGTTTTGTTGGGGGTTACTTCCCCCTGGTCCTGGGTTATTATTGTTTCAATTTTTTCCTTTATTCTTGGCATTATTCGACTGATGGGCCAGATTTTTTGTATTCAACTACTCAAAATTATGAAGTTTCTGAATGGGAGAGGGTTGAACAAAGTTAACGTGGGCTTGTGGTTGTCCATGTGGAGGAGAAACCAGCTGTGGAGGACCGGGAAATGGGAAATAAGGATTTTATTGTGGTAATGATCCATAGGGTGCATAGGAAAGTGAAGTTCTTTCACTAGTGCCCAGGTTATATGCTGAGGTAGAAGGGGAACCCGAACTTGGTTGAGAGGTCGGGTGCATCATGGGTGTCGACGAGGGTCCACTCATGGATGGAGGGGGAGTAACAAGATATGGTTTTTGGTAAGGGGGAGGAGGTTAATAAGATGGCCCTCCATATGTCGATGGATATTGGGGTGTACTGTACATAGGTGTTGGTTGGATGTACGGTTTGTGGTACATTGCGGTGCCAATAAATCCATCCACAATGTGAGACATGCCAGGTTTGTCCTGGCCAAATGGTACAGTTCTTGGTGCATGAGGTTATACTATGTATAGGTAACCTAGTTGAGAATAAATGAGGTCGAACTGTTCAGCCTTGATGATGGCTTCCTCTTCAGATTGGGGGAAGGTGGATGCCACATCCTTGGAAAGTATAGAAATGAGTGATTTGAGAAACCAATCAAGACATTTTTCTTTGGTGGTTTCTTCTTTATATAAACTACATCGTCGACTCCATTCGTGAATGTTGTAGGTAATATGCATAGCTGATGTTTTTTTTCACTCAAAGAGCAGTTCTAAACCAGTGACATGATGAAATGGTAGTTGGAGAAAGGCCAAAAAGGATTTCGCCAAGGATTGAAAAGTCACATGGGACCCTCATTTTTCATTCACATACCATTTGGTTGATGGACCAGTGAGTGTTATTTGAAATAATAGTAAGAGGATGGAGTCATCCATGATGCTATTTGAAGATCCCCATAAGTGGAAGGTCATGACATGGTTGGCGGGATCCTCCCTTGATTTTCCTTCAAATTTTGGAATATCTAAAGGTAGTTTGGTAGGCATATTGGGCCATGTGGGGTCATGTAATATGGGATCATTTGTGAGTTTACTCAAATATGGAATGTTGAGAGACACCAAATATGGCATGGGGGGTGGTGGTGGAGTATTAGTTCCATCCATGGTGTGAGAAAGTACTGGACCTGACCCTTGAGGGGTATTTGGTGGGGTTGTACTTCTCCCTTGAGAATAAGTTTTCCCCCCTCCTATTTGTGAAGGAGAGCTAGTATATGGATGGCCTTGGGAATTGGACCCAAATAAAGTGCAACCAAGAAAAGAGGATCCCAAAATAGTGGCACTCACAAGGGTGTGAGATGGTTGAGTCGGTGATTTGGTAAGACAAGGAACTCCTCCTAGAATAGGAGGGGGATTCTGCAAGCGTCTGGAATGACGGGGATTCTGTGGGTCCCCTATGATGTCTAAATAGAAAAAAGAATGTGTGAAAATGATGATGAGATCAATAAATGAACAAGAGATTTGTATAATTTGGACCTTCACAATATTACTCACAATTGTATGTAATCAAATGAGCATCATACATAAATCAATTATAAATAAGCATTAATGTGGGTAGGTGAATTTTGTCCACATGGGAGAACAAATAAAACAAATGCTTGTGTCCTAAAATACATATCATCCTTCCTCTAAAATAACACTAGACCTTCGAAGAGCAGTCAACAGTCGGGTCTGAAGCCACCATAAGAGGAACTAGTCAAGGATGAAATAATCAGTTATAATGAGGGGTAGAGGGTGCATATCCCGAAAGAGCTTGCGATATTTCCCAATAACCACACAAAATATGATCAAGGTGCAATTGCATCCCACAATTTCCACCTGGTTAGATGTCCTAAATTTGGCCATGAGGTACCTCAGTCAAAGTGTGACATTTAGATTTTCAGCCTCAGAAATGGGTCACGGGTTGGATCCCTTCGAAGAGTTGGGTGACTCAATGGGGGACACATAGAAAAATCGGACCTCGGCCTTCAACCCTTCACGGGTATCTCCCTACCTTATGGTGTAGGAACACTTGCTTGGAGGATTTTAAAGTTTCTTATTTGTCAACTTCTAATGTTTGGAAATATGAGAACTAGATAACGGGGAGTTTTTTCGATGCCTAACCCCAAGATCCTACCTAGACTAAAAAACTTCTTTTGGCACCTCCTGTCGATGAAAACTTAGTGATTTTTTAGAAAAACATTTAGATGTGGTGGGTTGAGATATTGGGGGTGTGAACCAATCTCGTTTGGATTAAGTGGGTGTGGATAATTTCTTCAAGAAATAGTGGGACGTTTCGTAATACCTTTGGAGAAAACCTACTTCAACCTCCACAATTGAATATGAAAATTATGTTAGTGAGGAGTGACTTTGTGTGTGATAAAATGATAAAATGTGCCAAATTTCAATAAGTTAGGTGTGAATTTGCAACATGTGGACTTCATGTGGTTCTTACAAATCTTTGTTACCTATCTTACTAAGTTTCATTGGTACAACCTTGCAGAATTTTAAAATACCTAAAGAACTAACATGTCGACAAATGGGTCCTTACCAATCCTTTAAACTCCCTAATGTGGTTTACACTAAGAAAGATTGAAAATCTATCCTATATTTCAAGCATGTGGGCATGTATGGGCTCATTACTTTGATATTTAAACTCCCCTAGTGATGTAAACTAACAAAGCAATTTCAAGAAACTATCCTAAGTTTGAAACATGTGGGCATGTATGGGCCCTTACAAATTTAGGATGTTTTCAAAAAAGAAACTAAGAGGAGCGCTAGGGGGCTTTGTCCTCTCATAAATACTTTTGTTAAGGGAGATGAAATGTATCCTTAACCACCTTTCTAATTCTCAAGATTGCTCTATGGTGTGAGAGAAGAGCATACTCAATAATCAAAGTTGATTTTTGGTCCCAATGCAAGTGTTTTTATATGTGATAGAAAATAATCTCAACTTAACTTTTACAAACCAAACAAGCCATCCATGTGGAAACCAAAGAAAAAGAGGAGAAAATATGATTTTTTTACCCGCTAAGTGCCTATGTTTAGCTAACATTTCATATGGGAAAGGAGTCGAAGTGGAGTGCATTTTAAAATTGCATGAAAGAAAGATTTTGAAGGCTAGGGGCCTTCAAATCATCACAAAAACTCTTACAATTTTGAAACTCTAGAAATGTGTGTGGGTTATAGTTCAGACAGAGGTGCAGTGGGAACACAGTGTGTAGGGAACAAAAGCCTTTTGGGCACATAGTTCACAGAGCAAAGAATCATTTTGGGCGCACAGTGCACTGAGTGCCTATCTGTGGGATATAATACCCGGCCACGTTCTGATACACTTCAGGGGTGGGGGGGATTTTGAGTGAAATTATCCTACTCCAACTCAAAACCTAGTTCTTGATAGGTAAGGCTAGGCCAGTTTTGGTACCTTCAAGACAAATGTGTCAAAAATAAGTGCTCTCTAAGCCCAAATATGGTGGAAATTGATACCTATCCCTAGTATGGTCAGCAATCTATTGTTCTTGTTTCATCACTTGGGTGAGCAAAACAAGGGCACTTGCATGCCTATTTGGGCCTTCTATACAAGAAAGAGGTTAGTGCATGGGTTAAACAATCCAAGCACATGAAATACAAAAGTAAACAAACTAAAAACAACTAAGGAAATAGAACTAGAATGCATAAGAAACTTTTAGAACCATAAACAAAAAACCAATGACCAAGATTATGCCACCAATGGATAAATATATTAGTTGAAAAAAAAACATATATAAATGATGACTTATGATTTCCCTCTTCCTCCTTGGGAGGGATATTGAGTTCCCTAATGGAGAGCTCTTATTACAATGGTAGAAAATAAAGCAAATGATGAAGAAATCAATGCATATTCCCTCAAGAGGTGAGTGGAATGGACTATTGGAATGTTGCTAGAATGCTCCAAGGATAAAATAGGATTCTCAAGGGAGGATTAAGGTAGCATAACAATACTATGAAATGATTAATTTCTTAGTGCACCCATGGCCACCATTTATATCATTTCTTCAAGGCAATATTCAACTGGTTCTTGGTGTGAACAAGGGGCCCTTTAGGGCACCCTTTGGTCCTTGACCAACCCCCCATTCAGATTTAGCTCAGATATGAGGGTCAAATCAAGTTGGGATCTGGTTCATAAGTGGTTGAGGGTCTGACAAGAACCATAAATGATTCATTCATAGGAGTGCATGACTTTTCTCGTACATAGTCACGCATATGGCACATTGTGCACTCTACGAGATTATTTGGCCCATGCATTGTGTGCGCACTTCCTTTAGTGAGTTAGTGCATGTTAATGTTTTCCAAATTGTATAGTTTTTGCCTCTTGGAAATGCATTTTGGTGTTGCAGGTCAACTAATAGTTGTTTGGCATTGCTTTATTTTTGTAACCATTTGTGTGCAAGGTTATGGACGTAATTTTATTGATAACAGTAAGGCAATGATAAATCTCATATTATCCTAAGTTATTATGTGAAGGGGAATAATATAGAAGTGGAGAGGAACGATCTCCTGGAGGGAAATGAGTCAATCACGGAGTATGTAGTTATATGTGGGAAACATTAGTTCACTGGGGATTCTCCCTAGTCACTCGGGGGAATTTTCATGATTCACAAGTCTTCCATTGTTTTCATGCTAAGACCTCCATTAGTCGACCTATGAATCATTCACACACTCCTGGATCAAACACACACTCTTGAAGATACCCTGTACTACTCTCGCTACTAGCAGTAATCTATTCCCATCCTGAGAGGAGTAGAGCACCTATAAGTTGCGATGATGGGAAATGCATAGACCAAACCCAAAGGTTGTTTCTATATCCATCACCTGTTCCATACCCATTTCTCTATTTCTTCCTTCACTTCAGCCTGTAACTGGTTGAATAGAGAGTTGGATTGAAGAAGTGGGCTGTGAGCCCTATGGATTGAAGAGGTGGGTTGTTAGGCCTATGAGAAACTCTCTCCAGGTGATAGAATTGATGGGAAATTGATTTCCTAAGGGATACCAACTACAACTATAGTTCTCTGAGAATTCCTATCCGACCTATTGTTGAAGCCCTGGAAGGGAAGTGGGGAAGTCGAAGGATGACCCACTACTAAGAGTGATGCGCAGTGTGGTCTAAGACTGGGAGGATCGTGGAATGTCTGCACGTAGTTGGTGGTCTTCGATAAAAGATAAGTATCAATTATGTGTTCATTTCATGCAATGTATTTATACATGTCTTTATATTTATGGGTATTTCCTGTCTATGTTGCATGTATATGTTTATTATTATTTCTACTTAAATCTATGTATTGAAAGAATGCATTTGTTTTTCTAAAGATATATATATATATATATATATATATATATATATATATATATATATATATATATATATAGAGAGAGAGAGAGAGAGAGAGAGAGAGAGAGAGAGAGATGATATTTTTTTTTATGAGGTTGGCATGGCCATCCTTTAAGGTCGGGTATGTTACAATGTATTAATTTCTGCAAGAGTTTAAGTGTGGAATAGCCTAACATGATTAAGGTTGAGTGTGTTACAGGACAAGATCCCATCATCAAATTACCATAATTTTGGGGAGAGGCATCTAAAGACCTTGAAAATCATTTATTCATCTCTGAGAAGATATGGGAAGAAAATCAGATCACAGATGAGGACACAAAGATCATTCAATTATCTATCACACTAAGAAACCACATGCTAGACTAGTACATGATCCTAGATGTAAACAATTGATAGAGAGTTCCAAAGACTATCACAAACGTGAAAAAACTATTGGTAAACGAGTGTCATAATTCAATCTCAGAAGACCTATACATGAATGAAATTATAGAAATTAGGAAAAAACCAGGTGATTTTGTTTAGTATATTGATCAGAGATTCAAATGTTTGAAAGGTAAGTTGAAATATGCAATTATTGGCATGCAACATAGGAACTTATTTGTGAACTCAGTGTGACCACACTTGAAGTATCCTTTAAGACAACAGAAGTTACAAACTCAAGCATGGGCTCTATAGGCAACCCTACAACTATAAGAGAGCCAATATCAATAGATAGATCCAACAATAGAGGTGTTGAAGGAGGATTTTAATAATCTGACATTTCAACTAAACTAGAATAAGAGAAAAGAGAAAAGAGAAGTCATTTGGTGTACACTATGCACGACAAAAGTACATCATAAGAACACATTTCCAAATTTTATGCAGTACTTGGAAATAGGGGTGTCAAACCCCTTTCCAATAGGAGGAACATGGTGTGAGATTTGTAAGACACATGGGAATTATCCATATCATTTTATAATCATGAAAAAGTATAAGAGAGTACCAAAAAGTTTATATTGCATTTTTTGCAAATCAATGGGTCATGATGATAAGGATTGTAAATCATTGGAACTGATGAGAAAAAGAACTTCAGACACTTAAAGGGTGCAAGAAGAGATGATGACAGGGAAGTATTCACCTCATTTTAGTTAGGTTCCACCACCATAAAACAATATGTAGCCACAGTACAACAATGTGCATCCATAGTACAACAACGCGAAACTACAGTATAATCCTACATTAGTATAACCAGGTACCCAAATACAATGCACCATGAGGAGATCGAGGTGGATACATAGGTGGACGACAAGGAAGAGGAATATTTGGACAAAGAAGAGGACCAGAAGTGTGACACAAATGTCAGAAACCAGGATATTATGCAAGGTATTTTCCACTTACACCAACGACATGTATGTATTTTGGCGAAACAAACCATGACACAAAAGACTTCCCAACACTCTTGGGAAAGTTCCAGGAAACAAAGAACCAGAACAACTAGAATATCTAGTGGATTTGTACATAAGCTAGGGATGATGGGAAAAACATCAATACATTCACTCTAGGAGGATCCGAGATAGGAGCTGATGAAATAAAAAAATATCCATCTCAACACCAATGGGTCAAGAATAATACTAATCTACAGGAGCATTTTGATGCGTGGGAAGAAAAGGAAATATTTAAGGAGGCCAAAAATAAGCTTCCCAAGCAGAATTTTGTGTCTAGATCAGTTGTGCAACAAACTTGGGGCCCACCAATGTAAAAGATTCCATATTCAATGGACCATACCAGTAAAGGACAACCTTTAGAACAAGTAAGTATCATAAAGAATTTTATGTAATCCTTTGTTAATCTATTGAATGATCCATCATCTACCAAGGTATTACAAAATCTGCAAGAAACATGCAACATAGAGGTAGAAGAGAAGTTAGAGTAGAAAAAAGTCAATCATCTCCATACAAGAATAAGGAAAAGCAGAGAATTCAGGATAAATTCCAACATTGGGGATTTCAACATGGGAGATATTATATTGGATTTATGCTATGAAGTAAATGTCTTTCCTAAAAATACATGGAAGTGTATGGGAGAACCCACATTAGGATATTCACCAGTCCAGTTGAAACTAGAAAATCAAGACAAAGTGTTACCAATTGGAAGGCTTAAAGGTGTGATATTAAATTTGCATGGAGTGCGCACTATGAAAGATTTTGAAGTGATATAGATAGTGGATGGCACAACACCTTACCCAACATTACTAGGATTGGATTGGCAATTTGATAACCAACCTATAATCAACCTGAAGACAAGGAAAATTACTTTTGAATTAGGAGAATATAAATTCATTTGACCATTGGATCCTTTAGAAGGAGAAAGGTTTTTAGAGGAAACTTGTTTGGATCTAGAAAAATTAAACCAGTTCTACAAAAGCATTGTGTGAGAAGAGGATTATGTCAACCCATTTGCAGATGGGGTACTCAATGGGAGCATAATTACACCATGTTATTCTGACTTAGACACAAGTTTAGAGCATTGGAAACAACCATTACAAAATGTCTCCACAAGGAGGTGTGCAAGAATACACTTCACAGTAAGATGGGTGGATAGAGAGATAAGGGAACCACCCAATTTTCATGGGCTAAACGATTTAGAAGAATTATTGACAAAATATGGGGAGGAATTTTTGGAAAATCAGAGGCTCTTAGCCCTGGATATTGAGCTCAAGGAAACACTTTCAATATGGTAGGGTGCACAGAAAGAAATAAATCATGACTATTATCAGTGTAAATGACTACTGCGCATTAAATTTGGCACAGAACAGGGGAGAAATACAGTGAAAAAGTATGATGGGTGAGGAAAATCAGTTGAACATTTAGATAAGTGTAGAACACAATGGAGGATGACACCGCCATAGGAATGGCCTCCTCAATTTATTCATACATTGGAAGGGATCCCAAGGAACTGGTACATAGACTAGGATATGATCAAAGGAACTACAAAATGGATAGGATTACATCAAAAATTTGTAGTAAACTTCTCATTCAAGAATGAGAAACCCAAAATTGATTTATCTCTGAAGCTGGTAAGAGCTGTGATATTTTTTGATGAACCATATGTTGAAATCATAACTGAATATCAACAACAGAACAAACATACATTCAAAGAGTTAATCTCATGTTATCTTGTCGAAGAGGAAGCACCAGATGAAGATGATCTGTGAAACATTCAAATCACATAGATTGAAGGGGAGAGACAGGTGGAAGGTCCATCCCTGGTGTAAGAGGCATTTGTTGTACCAATTAAATTTAAGAAAGTCAACATTGGGACAAATAAAAATCCTAAAATGGAAAGTATTGGAGACTATTGGGATGAGAAAACATTAGAAAGAATAACAAAGTTACTACGCAAATACAATGACCTGTTTCCAACAACATTTAAAGAGATGAAAGGAATAGCATGGGATTTAGGTGAGATGAAGATACCCCTCAAAACCAAGGCTAGACATGTTAGACAAAGACCTTACATACAGAATCTAGTTTATAAGTAGAAAGTGAAAGAAAAAATTGACCGAATGTTGGAAGATGGAATTATAGAACCATAAGAGGAATCTAAATAGATCAACCCCATGGTAGTCCAGGAAAAGAAGAAAGGGGGGATATGGATTTGTGTATATTTGATCAAACTCAATGATGATTTATAACATGACTCTTTCCCTACCCCTTTTACATATGAGGTGTTGGAGAATGTGGGAGGCTAGGAAGCATATCCATTCACAAATGGATTCTCAGTATACCATTAGAATAAAATATCTCCATAGGACAGGTATAAGACTACTTTTTCTATAGAATGGGGATCCTACCAATATATAATCATGCCCTTTGTATTAAAGAATGCAACAGATATATTTTCAAGGGTAGTCATAGATGATTTTAAGGAATTCATACATGAGTTTCTAGAAATATATTTGGATGACTGGACTGTGTGTAGTATTTTTAAAGACCATGTCGAAGTGTTAAGACTATTGTTGGAAAGATGCAATAAATGTCAGATATCATTAAACATCAAGAAATGAATTTTTGGTACACCTTTTGGGATATTGTTGGGACATATAGTGTGCAAACTTGGTTTATTGGTTGACCCAGATATTATTCAAGGTATTTTCCACTTCCACCAATGACATTTATGTATTTTTTCACAACCACACATCACCCAAAAGACTGCCCAAAACTCTTGGGAAAGTTCCAGGAAAAAAAGAACCAGAACAACCAGAATATCCAGTGGATTTGTACAGAATCTAGGGATGATGGGAAAAACATCAATACATTAACTTGAGGAGGAGCCGAGATAGGAGCTGATGAAACAAAACAAGATTCATCTCAAAACCAATGGGTCAAGAAGAATACTAATCCATAGGAGCAGTTTGATGCGCAAGAAGAAAAGGAAACATTTAAGGAGGCCAGAAATGAGCTTCTCAAGAAGAATGTTGGAACTGTATCAGTTGTGAAACAAACTCGGGGCCCACGAATGTACAACATTCCATCTTCGTTGGACCATACCAGTAAAGGACAACCTTTAGAATAATTAAGTACCATAAATACTTTTATGTAATCCTTTGTTAAGCCATTGAATGATCCCTCATCTACTATGGTCTTACAAAATCTGCTAGAAATATGCAACACAGAGGTATTATGCAACACAGAGGTCTTACAACACAGAGGTCTTACAAAATCTGCTAGAAAAAATACAATCATCTCCAACAAGAAGAAGGAGAAGCAGCGAATTCAGGCTAAATTCCAACATTGGGGATTTCAACATGGGAGATATTATATTGGATTTAGGCTATGAACTAAATGTCTTTCCTAAAAGGATATGGCAGTGTATGGGAGAACCCACATTAGGGTATTCACCAGTCTAGTTGAAACTAGAAAATCAACACAGAGTGTTACCAATTGGAAGGCTTAAAGGTGTGATAGTATATTTGCATGGAGTGTGCACTATGGAATATTTTGAAGTGATAGAGATAATGGATGTCACAACACCTTACCCAACATTACTTGTATTGGATTGGGAATTTTATAAACAACCTATAATCAACCCGAAGACAAGGAAAATGACTTTTGAATCAGGAGAATATAAATCCATTTCACCATTGGATACTTTAGAAGGATAAATGTTTTTATATTCGACTTGTTTGGATTTGGAAAAAATAAACAAGTTCTACAGAAGCATTGTGTGAGAAGAGGATTATGTCAACCCATTTGTAGATGGGGTACTCAACAAGAGAAGTATTACACCATGTTATTTTGACTCAGAAACGAGTTTGGAACATTGGAAAAAATGATTACATGAGGTATCCACAAGGAGGTGCACAACAATACACTATATAGTAAGATGGGTGGGTAGAGAGATAAGGGAACCACCCAATTTTCATAGGCTAAACAATTTAGAGGAATTCTTGAAAGAATATGGGGAGGAATTTTTGGAAAATAGGAGGCTCTTAGCCCTGGATATTTCACTCAAGGAAACACTTGCAATATGGTGGGGTGCACATAAAGAAATAACTTAGGACTAGTATCAGTGTAAACGACTACTACGCATTAGATTTGGTGCAAAACACGGGAGAAATACAGTGAAAAAGTATGATGGGTGAGGAAAATCAATTCAACACTTAGATAAGTGTAGAACAAAATGGAGGATGACACCGCCAGAGGAATGGCCTCCTCAATTTATTCATACATTGGAAGGGATCCCAAGGAACTGGTACATAGACTAGGATATGCACAAATGCACTACAGAATGGATAGGATTACATCAAAACTTTGTAGTAAAATTCCCATTCAAGCATGAGAACCCCAACATTGATTTATCTATGAAGCTGATAAGAGGAGTGATATTTTTTGATGAAACATAGGTTGAAATCATAACTGAATATCAACAACAGAACAAATAGACAGTCAAAGAGTTAATATCATCTTATATTGTCGAAGAGGAAGCACCAGATGAAGATGATCTATGCAACATTCAAATCACATAGATTTAAGGGGAGAGGCAAGTGGAAGGTGCATCCCTGGAGTCAAAGGCATTTGTTGCACCAATCAAAGTTAAGAAAGTCAACATTGGGATGAATGAAAATCCTAAAATAGCAAGTATTGGAGACTATTGGGATGAGCAAACATTAGAAAGAATAACAAAGTTGTTGCGTAAATACAATGACCTGTTTCCAACAAATTTTATAGAGATGGAAGGAATAGAAGGGGATATAGGTGAGATGAATATACCCCTCAAAACCAAGGCTATACATGTTAGACAAAGACCTTACATACTGAATGTAGTGTATAAGTAGAAAGTGAAAGAAATAATTGACCAAATGTTGGAAGCTGGAATTATAGAACTTGTAAAGGAATATGAATAGATCAACCCCATCGTAGTCCAAGAAAAGAAGCAAGGTGGGATAAGGATTTGTGTATATTTGATGAAACTCAATGATGATTTCTAAAATGAACCTTTCCCTGCCCCTTTCACAGATGAGGTGTTGGAGAATGTGGGAGACCAGGAAGCATATTCATTCACAAATGGATTCTCAGGATACCATCAGATTAATATATCTCCATAGGATAGGTATAAGAATACTTTTGCTACATAATGGGGATCCTATGGATATATAATCATTCCCTTTGTATTGAAGAATGCACCGGATATCTTTTCAAGGGTAGTCATCTATGCTTTTAAGGAATTCATACATGAGTTTCTAGAAGTATATCTGGATGACTGGACTGTGTATAGTATTTTTAAATACCATGTTGAAGTGTTAAGACTAATGTTGGAAAGTTGCAGGAAATGCCAGATATCATTAAACATCAAGAAATGCATTTTTGGTACACCTTTTGGAATATTTTTGGGACATATAGTGTGAAAGCAGGGTTTATTGGTTGACCTAGATATTATGCAAGGTATTTTCCACTTCCACCAGTGACATGCATGTATTTTCACATAACAGACCATGACACAAAATAATGCCCAACACTCTTGGGAAAGTTCCAAGAAAAAAAGAACCAGAACAACCAAAATATCAAGTGGATTTGTACAGAAGCTAGGGATGATGGGAAAAACATCAATACAATAACTCGAGGAGGAGCCAATATAGGAGATGATGAAGAAAAAAAAGATCCATCTCAACACCAATGGGTCAAGAAGCATACTAATCCACAGGAGTAGTTTGATGCGCGGGAAGAAAATAAAACATTTAAAGAGGCTAAAAATGAGGTTCTCAAGCATAATGTTTCATCTACATTAGTTGTGCAACAAACTCGAGGCCCACCAATGTAGAAGATTCCATCTTCAATGGACCATACCAGTAAAGGAAAACCTTTAGAACAAGTAAGTACCATAAAGACTTTTATATAATACTTTGTTGTTCTATTGAATGATCCATCATCTACTATGGTCTTACAAAATCTGATAGAAATATGCAACACAGAGGTAGAAGGGAAGTTAGAGTAGAAAAAATTCAATCATCTCCATACAAGAAGGAAAAGTAGAGAATTCAGGCTAAATTCCAACATTGGGGATTTCAACATGAGAGATATTATATTGGAATTAGGCTATGAAGTAAATGTCTTTCCTAAAAAGACATGGTAGTATATGGGAGAACCCACATTAGATTATTCACCAGTCTAGTTGAAACTAGAAAATCAACAGAGAGTGTTACCAATTGGAAGGCTTAAAGGTATGATAGTAGATTTTCATGGAGTGCGCACTATGCAAGATTTTGAAGTAACAGAGATAGTGGATGGCACAACACCTATCCTAAAATTACTTGGATTGGATTGGGAATTTGATAACGAACCTATAATCAACTTGAAGACAAGGAAAATGACTTTTGAATCAGGAGAATAAAAATTCATTTTACCATTGGATCCTTTAAAAGGAGAAAGGTTTTTAGAGGCGACTTGTTTGAATCTGGAAAAAAAAACAAGCTCTGCAGAAGCATTGTGCGAGAAGAGGATTATGTCAACCCTTTTACAAATGGGGTACTCGGTGGAAGAAGAATTACACCATGTTATTATGACTCAAACACAATTTTGGATGATTGGAAACAATGATTACATGAAGTATCCACAAGGAGGTGCGCAAGAATACACTTCACAGTAAGATGGGTGGGAAGAGAGATAAGGGAACCGCCCAATTTTCATGTGCTAAACGATTTAGAGGAATTCTTGATAGAATATGGGGAGGAAGTTTTGGAAAATCAGGGGCTCTTAGCCATGGATATTTCACTCAAGGAAACACTTGCAAGATGGGGCGGTATGCATAAAGAAATAACTCAAGACTAGTATCAGTGTAAATGACTACTGCGCATTGGATTTGGCACATAACAGGGGAGAAATACAACGAAAAAGTATGATGGATGAGGAAAACTAGTTGAACACTTAGATAAGTGTAGAACACAATGGAGGATGACACTGCCAGAGGAATGGCCTCCTCAATTTATTCTTACATTGGAAGGGATCCCAGAGAACTGGTACATAGACTAGGAGATGCATAAAGGAACTACATAATGGATAGGATTACATAAAAAATTTGTAGTAAACTTCTCATTTGATAATGAGAACACCAAAATTGATTTAACTCTAAATATGATAAGAGGAGTGATATTTTTTGATGAACCATAGGTTGAAATCATAACTGAATATCAACAACAGAACAAATAGATAGTCAAAGAGTTAATATCATGTTATCTTATCGAAGAGGAAGCACTAGATGAAGATGATCTATGCAACATTTAAATCACATAGATTGAAGGGGAGAGACAGGTGGATGTTCCATCCTTGGAGTCAGAGGCATTTGTTGCACGGATAAAATTTAAGAAAGTCAACATTAGGACAAACGACAATCCTAAAATGGAAAGTATTGGAGACTATTGGGATGAGAAAACATTAGAAAGAATAACAAAGTTACTGCGCAAATACAATGACCTGTTTCCAACAACCTTTAAAGAGATGAAATGAATAGTAGGGGAGCTAGGTGATATGAATATACCCCTCAAAACTGAGGCTAGACATGTTAGACAAAGGCCTTACATACTGAATCTAGTGTATAAGTAGAAAGTGAAAGAAAAAATTGACCGAATGTTGGAAGCTAGAAATATAGAACCAGTAGAGGAATCTAAATAGATCAACCCCACGGTAGTCTAGGAAAAGAAGCAAGGGGGGATAAAGATTTGTGTATATTTGATGAAACTTAATGATGATTTCTAACATGACCCTTTCCCTACCCCTTTTATAGATGAGGTGTTGGAGAATGTGGGAGGCCAGGAAGCATATTCATTCACAAATGGATTCTCAAGATACCATTAGATTAAAATATCTCCATAGGACATGTATAAGACTACTTTTTCTATAGAATGGGGATCCTACCAATATATAGGCATGTCCTTTGTATTGAAGAATGCACTAGATATCTTTTCAAGGGTATTCATAGATGATTTTAAGGAATTCATACATGAGTTTCTATAAGTATATCTGGATGAATAGACTGTGTGTATTATTTTGAAAGACCATGTCGAAGTGTTAAGACTAATGATGGAAAGATGTAGGAAATGTAAGATATCATTAAACATCAAGAAATGCAGTTTTGGTACACCTTTTGGGATATTGTTGGGACATATATTGTGCAAACAAGGTTTATTGGTTGACCCTGCTAAGATTGCAGTCATTGTGAATTTACCACCACCAAAACTAGTGAGCTAGTTAAGAGAAACACTGGGAAATATAGGATACTACATGAAGTTTATAAAGGGGCATGTGCAGGTTACTACACCAATGGAAAAAATGTTAAAGAAGGACACCATATTTTAGTGGAATGAGGATTTTCGGCAAGGATTGGATACTCTAAAGGAAAATATGGTGACAACACCAATATTATTGTTTCCAAATTGGAAAAAGACATTTCATGTGGATGTAGATACATCAAAAATAACACTTGGAGCAATTATGGCGCAACCAGGAGCAGTGGACTTAGATCATCCTATAGCCTTTGCAAGAAGGAAGTTGTCATAATCTGAGAAGAATTACAACACCACATAAAAAGAAGCCCTAGCCATGGGATATGCACTTCAAAACTTCATGCATTATTTATTGGGTAAACATTTTAAAATGTTCACAAATCATTCTTCCCTCAAATATCTAATCAACAAGCCAGTGTTAGGGGGGAGGATCTATAGATGGTTGTTATTACTCCAAGGATTTTAGTTTGAAGTAATAGTCAAGCCAGGGAAGATGAATGTAGGATTTGATCATTTATCAAGGGTAACCAATGGAGAAGAACCTACTAGCTTCGAAGACAACTTCCTTGATGCACAATTATTTTCAGTACAGGTAGTTGATGAATACGTTTCTTATATCATTGACTACTTAAGTACAAGAGTTGTGCCATAGGATTTTAGTACCATGCATAAGAAAACCCTGGTAGTCATAGCTGCATACTATCAACTCATTGCAAGTCATTTATAGAAAATATGCATAGATATCATTTTGAGGTGTGTATTAGAACATGAACAACCTAGGGTTTTAGTAGAAGTTCATGTGCAATTATATGCATAATATATTACCAAACATAAATTATCAATAAGGATTCATATCAGTAGAGTTGATGCACTATATGTGCCAATAACAGATAGGTTCCTATGTTTCTTTAGTATAGCTTAGATAAGAAAACCATTTAGAAACCAACACACTTTTAAAAATAACAATCTTCACACAAAAATATGGAAAGCAAAACTCATAAAAAAGAAAACTCTCTTGCTCAGGTGAAGGACATGTTCATTGATGGATTATGAAGGGAAGAGATGAACCTTGATTCTATCTCTCAAAGAAATTAAACTAACAAGTGGGATGCTCCATTAAATCTCATGTATGGTGAAATATGGAGATCCAACTTTTACTACATTACCACACTTTGCAACAAATTCAAATAGTGAAATCAAACAAAATAACATGAAATCAAAATAAAAAATACATGAAATGAAAATCTACACTAACAATTTACAATAAGCTTACCAAGATGGATCGGTGGCCTTTGTCGATGCCAACATGGAATATTTTAGATCACTATTATCACTGAAATTTCGTCCACACACGGCGACAAGAACTCTGCATCATCAAAACAGGACTGGAGTCATTCATGGCACGGGATTAATTCCACAGCATTGCAAAAGGGTAAAAAACTATACAAATCACCAAAAATTTGAAAGGTGCTTTACATCATCTGGGTGCGCG
>JZKD02S0134750.1:336036-355193 GCA_000966675.3 Picea glauca
AAAAAATCAAAAAACATATCTAGCTATCTTAGGACAGAAAGCACATGAGTTTTGCAGGTTTTAATTAAATCTGTAGATTGTTTATATTGTATATTTGTGAATAAGTTGTAATTTGATTAGTGATTAGACAACTAATTATTAAAGTTAGTGTAATAGTAATTAGTAGATTGTATATAATAGTTAGAATAGATTGTATTTAGTTTTAGTTTAATTTAGTAGTTTGTTAAATTAGTATATTAGTTACTTTTAGTTACTTTTAATTTGTTTTATTTGTTTTAGTTAGATTAGTTAGTTTAGATTAGTTTTCTCTTTGGTTTTCCTAGGACCTTAGAGCGGCCAACGGAGCCATTAAACTCGTCAGGGTGGTTCATTCCAAACGGCTTGGGTTATTAGACAACCCCAGACTAGTTCCACTCTCTTAGTTGACGGATGGACAATTTCGCCCGTCAACAATTTTCTGGCTACAATACAATTCAAATCCACCCAACAAATTAGTACAAAACCGCTTTTAAACCTCCTTGGGGTACCTTTTCTTATCACATCATGCCTTTTGGACTCAAAAACGTCGGTTCTATGTTTCAATGGAACATAGCCTATGCTTTTCATGATCTTTCTCACATCATCCTTTCTTATTTAGATTACCTCACTACTCGATCCAAAAGGCGAACCGAACATTTAGACGACTTACACATAGTTTTCCAATGATGTCACCTATACAATATCTTCTTCAACCCCCTCAAGTGTATCTTTTGTGTCACTATCGGACACCTCCTTGGGTTCATCATCTTTCAACATGGCATCACTGTGGACCCCCTCAAGGTCCAAGCCATCAAAAAAATTCCGCCACCAAGGAATTTACACCAACTGCAGAGCTTGCAAGGCAAAGCCAACTTTTTACATTGTTTTGTCCTAGACTATGCCACCCATGCACATATGCGTGGGTATTCCCTATTTTCTCGTGCACTAGTGGACCCATGCCCTTAAAAACCCTTGTACGACCCTTCGTACAGCCCCTAACTACAATCTATAAAATTCAAAAACTATAGGATGATAGGATCACTAACCTGTCTCTTGTCGCTACCAGATCGGTAGCCTCACGCTCCCATAATATCAAAATCTCCTCACAAATCTCTCGTCATCTCAACAATAGTGATAGGTACAAATGAGGTGGCATTGTGGGACCATCACCCATATATAGCCCCTTTTTCCCAAATTCCATACTCTGTTACAGGAGCCCAGAGCCTCTGTTTTCCGATCTAATCTCAGCCACAAGATCCTGATCTAGCCATCTACACATTCACTTTCCCCGGGTGATCATATGCACTTTTCCCTGGAGGAGTATTTTTCTTATTCCATGTTCAGTTATTTGTTAAACAAGAATTACAACTTCTTCTTGTATTTGTTCAACATTGGCATGTAATTATTCCCTCTATAAATCAATTGAATATCTGAGTCACACCCTCTGACATTTTCCTTTAGGGTCCCTACATCTGGCTCTACATTATCTATTACCTTAGCCACATTTTGGTACCTTCAACTGGTAGCACTCTCCCCCACATGAGTTGTCCCATTCATCGTTCTCCTCGGAAAATCGACACTCATGCTGATTTCACTTTCTAGGATTGGGAGTCTTGATAGTCTACTTTTCACTTCTGATAATGAATCCCATACTTCTTCTCATCATATTACTAACATTCCCAATGGACTCCTAGCTCACATCATATTACACTTGGTTCTATTGAATACATTCTCGTAGTTTCATTAGCCCTCCATCTCATCCACCATCAATTTTTCCATCTGCAAATTTTTCTCCATCCACTTACTTGATACACAAACCCACCCATGGGGACCCCACCCTCCACTAGTTCTATTTCAGAAACTTGCTCTCTAAACAGGCCAAGCCATCTTTCACTAGGGCACCCATTTATGTATCTGTATACTCAACCCAAATTATTCTTTATTTCTTTGGTAAGTGTATAAATCCTTTGTTTCCAGCATATACATAGGTTTTTTCATCATCATCCTTGATGGTCTTGTTTTACCTGGAGAAGCAATGCATGCCGCCCTTGGTTGGGGCCTCCACACTTTTTTTTTCATACAGACATCGTTAAAAAAACCCGATTATAACAAGTCCCTGTACCCATGATATCTGAGGTTTCCTACTTTGTTAGCCTCTAGCATAGTTTAAATCCATATCTAGTCATCCCCCTGACACTAGATCATTTTTTATGGTCGCTCCCAGTCATCCTTCAAATCCCCCAACCAAGGGAAGTCTTGAGTCCCACAACATCTTGACTTCATCCATGATTCCTCATAAATACTTTATATCATCTATTACTCAGTGGATTTCAAGAAGCCCTTTGCTTCTTGGCATCATGTCTCCCTTCCTGTCGACATCAACACAGTTTCCAGAAGGGTGTCAATATCTTGACTCTCATTACCTTTTCAATGAGGAGACTCAGACAGAACAAATAGATTCATCATTTATTTCTAATTCCATCTACCCCCATAACATTCAACTTCAACAAAATCCCATGTTACAATGGGTCTTTCTATGTGACCATTGCAGTTTTTCATACCAGTTGAAGACATCTGAATTTGTTACGCCATCAATGCATGCGATTCATCGAAACTTCTTACAGTCATCCTTTACTCACTTCAGATACCATTCACCATTCAAAACTGTCATCTTTCAGTATCACTCTCCCCCGAGGGCATTGTAGTTATCTACATCATCTTTAGTTACAATCACACATTTTGGTTTAATGACATGAGCATGGAGCATGCCCACCTTGTTTGTACATAGATTTTATTTTTTCCTAGAGAAAGGTTTGATTCCCAATGTTTTCCCTCTCCCTCCAGTGGATCGCTCTTGTAGTTCCTCTCTTCACTCTTCCTTACAATGGAACTATCATAAAAATAAGTTTTACTATTGAGATTCACCCTCATATTGCAAGAGGATAAGCCCAATACCGATCAAAATATTTGTGGAGGTAGGTTTATGAATGGAGGTCAAGTGGACAAAGCTCAGTATGAGAATATTTTAGCACATAAATTTGGAAAATAAACGCATAGGAAAATGAGGTCCTCATTAACTTCAGTCAGTGGTTTAAGGTTAAAAATTAGAAGAAGGAAGACTTAGTGAGAAAGGTGGACAAGTCTTCCATGGGCATCCGGCCTTCAAGCGGCTTGGTGAAGACAAACTCAGGCATAAGAGCACTCTTGAACTTAAGTTTCAGACATTGAAATATATCACAGCAACATAATAATCAAACATCCATTACTATGTGACGACAACAACTCGTTTGTATCCTCCATGCATGACCATTTCAACATAAGAAGAAACAAGGTAACAAAGAAAAAACTAAAACTAGTCACAACAGTATTATAATAAAACCTACATTACAATACGACTACAACCTTTGTCTGGATCATCCATGCACAAGTGTTTCAATACAGATTAAACAAGATGATGAAACAAACTAACTTCTATTAATTCAAAAGTCTGAGGTATCATATAAAAACAAAGAACAACTACGTTATCAAAATATTACACAATAGGGAGCTTTGCTCAACCAATTGACGACCATAATTTTTTTGAATTGATCTATTTATAATCAGATCAGTCCACAACTTCCAAGAGTGTGATCTGGCCATCCCATTCAAATATTTACATTTGTGCATCCTTCTTTCATACCATGTGTGTTTCCTCCTGTCAGACACAATATTGAATCAGTATGGGCTTACAAGAAGAAATCATTCATCATGGTACCTCGGGCTGACAGTCATGTCTCCTTGACCATAGCTTCTAAGTTTCCTATTTATGAACTGAGTTAAGGGTTTAGATACCAGTCCCTCTTTTATTAATTGATCTCTCCTAGGGATCGGGGTGAGGATGAACTCCTAGGGGGAGGCCAATTTTTGCTCTCAGATTTTTCATTATATAACCACATGATTGTGGGGCTGTCAAAGGTGGTTTTGATTCACACCACTTTTGAGTCCGCAATTCATCACCTTCCACCACATAGCTCTTCCACTATACCATGGTTTCAATTGTGAGACCACTCAATAATTTTATCTTTCAAGCATGTTACGTCCCCACAATGAGACGTGGTCATTGATCTAGTTGCAATCTATGATCTGGGCTCACCTGCTAAATTTAGTGCACTGCTAAAGTTTATCCTCCCACCAATTCTAGGATCCATTAAAACCACACATGGATATGGCACTAATCTTGGCGCTTGAACAAGAACACTTACTAGAGGATGATATCTTGCAACTAATGTGGTTTCTTGACGTCACTATGATGACATATTGTGGACGGAGGGGCGACATGTGTCACTCAAAAATAGGTTGAATACATGTCCAAAAATTCTTGAAATGAGTGCCATGTGTCGGTGCTAGATGCATTCCACATGTTGAGTCAAAAAAACCCACAGATTTGTTGGGCCCGCATTGACGTGTTAGCCAGATGTTACTTCATGACTTCGGGACTTTAGGTGATACTACTGCAAAAATCAACAACTCTTGTTTATTTGAGATCAACGGTCCACAACTACTTTGGGAGTTTGGGCTTCGGGCCTTTTCAGTACATAGCTCCTACAATCCTCCAGAGTGCAGTATCTCCAAAGTGAGAGATCTACCTCCATGTTTCCTCTTTTTTTGGATGGTTGAGATTCACTTCGGGAGTTTTCTTCTGCTTTCTCAGGAAATCCTCCAAAGTATCAGATTTCTGAAGTGTGGGATCTATCGATGCGTGTCCTCTGCCCTCAATGAATCATATTTACTTCAGGACTTTAGGAAGTTTGGATGGAAAAATCCTAAAGTAACCTTCTTTCAGTTGACGTGGTAGCCTCTCGTTACTTCAGGGCTTTGGGACTTTGGATCTTCTGGAGATTTTGTTGCCAAGATCATCAATCCTTGTTGGTTTGATATCAATGGTCCATAATTATTTCAAGATTTCTGTCTTTGGCTCTTCAAGACCTCTATCCAGACATTAGTGCTCAAGCGACTTTGAAATCCTGACTGTTCGAGAGCCACTGATATGAACTATATATGAGATTTCCTCCATTGAAAATCGAGCTTGTCTGCTTGCTTTTGTTTTAAGCCCAAAATGAAATGCTCTAAATGTTGGTCTTTGTGATCATGGTTGTTACATGTCAAAACAAAATATTTGGATGACCTGCTGTGAGCTCAATCAATGGACAACAAGTTGGCTAGTAATTTGGACCAAAATCACGGTATGTGTTCATCCTTCAAAGAAAATAGAAAAACCTTGAGCCGATAATCAGTCAAGAAAGAAACTAAGGAAAATCAGGTCATTTGATCGAAAAGGGAAATCGAATATATCAACCAGAAGGGGAAAAAATAAGGAATGGTATGTAGAAAAGAGAGATATCGAGTAGGGGTGCAAACTTGGGTATTAACAACCACTAGATGTGACCCTTGACAACTTCATATGATAACATTGGCTCCATAGGGGATGGCATGTGTCCTGTGAGCTTCCAAGAACAAACAGTTTTAGTGTCTTCTCCTAGGGCTATGGGGTCACTTATTCAAACAGAAATAAAATAAAAGTGAAATTTACAATGCATGAAAAGCCAATCATGGCCGAGGAAAAATATATTTTCATAAAGCGCTCATTGACAGGGCCACCAAAAATTTTGGAATCCTCCAAGTTCTGCAATTTATAAGTGTTATTTGAAAAAACCTCCTAAATCTTGAAAGGCCCAATCCATAAGGCCTCAAATTTACCATGTTTTCCTTTTTCTTGCTTCGGTGCAGCCCATTTGATCACTAGATCTCCCAACTGAAAATATTCCTTGATTACCTTCTTGTCAAAGGCTCGTTATCTTTTTTGTTGATGGTCCTGAGGTTTATAATATCATCAGGTTGATGGTACTAAGATTTTTTGTTGATTTCCTTGAGATACTTCTACTGGTTGTTGTATCCTCCTGACCATATCATCAGGTTCTCCTTGGTAGTCCTAGAGGAATTTTACCACAGGAAAGGAAATATGAGTAGGAAAAATGGCCTCAACCCCATACAGAAGCTGAAAAGGGGAAACACTAGGTGACCCTTTTGTTGTAACTCTATCAACCCATAAGGAAAATTTCAGCTTTGAGTCCCATGCTTTTTTGTTGTCTTCTAACAATTTCTTGATGATATTTATGAGGCTCTTGTTAGAAGACTCTGCCAAACCATTTCCTTGGGGTTAGTTAGAAGTAGAATGGAGTAATGCAATACCATAGAACTTGATCAATGGTTGAGGTTTTAAGGAGGCAACATTGTTAGTAACAATCCTTCTTAGACAACCAAATCTTGACATGATATCTTCAAGAAAGCTAATGATTACCCTATGTGAGGAAATCCTTGTAGGGATGGCTTCTATCCACTTGGTGAAATAATTAGTGGTAGTCAAAATCCACCTGTGCCGACCGCTTGAGGCTGGGTGGATTTCTCTAATGAAGTCAAGACCCCACTGTTGAAAAGGTCTAGAAACCACCACAGGTTTCAAAGGCAAAGATTTGAGTTGTTTCTTTCCAATTTTTTTTTTCCATTTGACGCAAGCTCTAATATTTGAACAAACATAATTAAAAAGGCTAGGCTAGAACTACCTATCTATGAGGATCTTATAACCTATTGTTTTCAAAAAATGATGGCCCCCACATACGCTGTCATGAAAATCAGTTATGGGCCTTTGGGCCTCCTGTGGATACAAACATCTCAAAATAAATCCTAGGGGATCTTTCCAATACAAAACCTGATCAATGAGACAAAACTTGATTTCTTTCAGTTTCAAATCTCTCACCTTATTCTTGTCCAAGCCATCAAGAGGCCACAACTTCTACAGAAAATGTATGATGTACTTATACCAAGTTCATTCTACCAAGCTGGGGTTGTCATGAGAGATTTTATCAACGATCTCATCTTTCTTATTTTCTGAGTTTATATTTATAAAATTAACCCCCAAAGATTTACAATTTGATTCAGCTAGCAACCTAGATAAACCTTGGCCTTTCACCAATTTTGTTGGCTTTATTTCAAGGTCAAATTCCATAATTTTAGCAATCCATTTTCTTCTCTTCCCATCTATGTCAGGATGGATCAATATATCTTTCACTGAGGCTAAAGGGACATATGAAACAGAATTTGAATGCAGAACATAAACTCTAAAATCCTTGAGGGATTTGAACAAATCATAATCCTTCTTTTCCATGATATCCTATCTTATTTTCTCATCCCTCAATGCTCTGCTGAAAAAGTAAATATGATGCTCTAACCCTTTTGTATTTTTTTGTAGAAAAACAACAACCAATGTGTCCAATGAGGTGAAGAAAAACATCATAAACTCATTGGAATAGTCAGGGTTGATGAGCACAGGTGCTGCAGTAAAGGAATTTTTTATCTGATCAAAATATTCTCGAGCCTCAGTAGCCCATTTCACCTCATTTCCCTTTCTAAGCATGGTTGTAATGTACTTCACTAATTCAACAAAGTTAGAGGTGAATCTTATTAGAAAATTGATATTACCCAAGAAATATTGAACCTCTTTCTTAGATCTAGGAAAAGATAAGGCTTGGATGGCCTCTACTCTTTTTGGATCAATTATTACCCCTTCTTTTGTTACAATGTGCCCCAATAATTTACCTTCCTTCATAGAAAATAAAGACTTCTTCCGATTGAGAGAGAGACCAAAACTTCTGTATTTTAGGAATACCTTCTTGAAATTATGACAATGCTCTTGGTCAAACTTTGAGAACAATGTAATGTGATCTAGAGAGATGACTACAAATTTATGTTTCTCCCCAATAAAGGTGATGTCCATGGATCGTTGGAAGGTTTCCCCTGCATTCATCAATCCAAAGGGAATTTTAGCATACATGAATGTGACCCAAGGAGTAGTGAAGTATGTATTCTCTCTATCTTTATGTAGGACATAGATCTGATTGTAGCTAGAGAATCCATCAATCATAGACATCCTAGATGAACCAGTCACTTTCTGCAAAATGTGCTCCATCTTTGGAAAGGGGTAGTTATCCTTTTTGGAGCTCCTATTCAAATTCCTGAAATAAACAGATAACCTAATTTCCCTATTTTTCTTCCTCATGGGCACCAAGTTAGCCACCCGTTCTGAATATCTCAAAGGAATGATGATCTGGCATCCAACAACATTTTCAGTTCTTTTTCCATAATCGACAGCAACATAGGATTTATCTGTCTGAGTTTCTTCCTAA
Source organism: Picea glauca (assembly GCA_000966675.3). Lineage (NCBI taxonomy): Eukaryota > Viridiplantae > Streptophyta > Pinopsida > Pinales > Pinaceae > Picea > Picea glauca. The sequence continues at coordinate 344,274 of JZKD02S0134750.1, forward strand.
ATGGATTGGTCTCTTATTTCAAAGGGATATTATGCTCAATAATATTTGTCTCATATGTCTTAATATCTTCATATTTCCATGCAAACACATCTGCAAATTTTTTTAAAACCTTGACATACTTATCCCTTTGCTCCTTCGACAAGGTGCTAAAAAATTTGACATATTTTCGATCGTCCTCTATTCATAAATTGCATTCAGTCACATCAACATATTCAGTTGAACCTTTAACCTTCACAACAACATAATTTAAGTCAAACAATATCTCCAAGGGGACAAGTCCCTTTGGAATATGGTTACTAGGTAACTGAACAATATGATGGTCAAAAAATGTATTCAGAAAAATATTAGCATGGAGGTTTTCTTCAGTATCCTGATCTTGATCAATATGTGACGCAAAAAATTCATCCAAAGTCACAAGAAATATTTTTATCTCAAGATCATCCTCAAAAACCTTCCAATTTTTGAAATTTTCAGGTATAGAGGGTCTATACTTTACTTCCACATCATACTTGAGTTTGGGGGGGAAAGGAACCCTGGACTTACTTGCTGAAACAACCAATGAATGTGCCATAGTGTTATCCTCTCTTGGAACAAATGAGATATTAAAATCCAAGAAGAAACCAACAACCATATCCCATACTTCATTTTTATAGGACCTTAACCTAGGGTGCTTAGCTTGATACCAATTTCTGACTTTATGAACATTCAACTCAACATCTCCAACCACTGCTAGCTCTTCAATATTCATGTAGTTAGCATCCCTCAAACCCAAAAGAAGAGCCTCATATTCTGCCACATTGTTTTTTGTTTCAAATTCAAGATTGTAAGACAGGGATATGGCATTTTGGGTAGGAGAAATGAAGACTACCCTAACACCAACATTATCCTTAGAAGAGGCTCCATCAAAGAACATCTTCCAAATAGAGGTATTTGGAAGAGGGTCTTCACAAGCGGTGCTAGGTTGATTTATGATTTCAATATGTGTTTGAGGAGCATCAGTGAGATGTAACATAGTGGTTCCTAAATCAGTATCAACTGGAAAAATGGGGTGGTTGGTAGGATTTGATTCATCATTGATAATGTAAGAAAGTTGTGCTTCCCTATAAAGCCTTCTATGTTCTCCCCCATGTTATCACTCTGCAAATTGTGTCCGACTGATAGAAAAATGACATAGGTAATTGTTTCAACCTACTTTAGAGATGGGCACTAGCCTTCTCAACTAAGAGAGGGCTCTCTTGTGTCACTTGATGTTTCTTTGGAAATTGATGGCTAGATTTAGCTTGTTTTCAGGGTTTTTATAAAGTTGTTGGTGAGGAAGGGAAGGGACACTCAGGGATATGGAGTCAAAATCCTGAAAGTGAATGAAAAGAATGAATGGACGGTAGAATTCTCCAGAGGATAAAGGATAAATGAGGAAATCAATCTGAGTTATAAATTGTATTTAAGTAGGGTGTAAGAGGAAGGAGAAAAAAAATAACTTCATTAGAGCATTACTGAAATGAAGTATGAATTAGCTAGGAAGAAAATTACACAGTTTAAATTGCTTAAGCTAAGAGCATCACAAGATGAATTCCGAGCCTTTAACTCTCCAATTTAAACATAAGAAAAAGAAAATGGAATTAAAGAACACATGAAATACATACAATGAAAGGAGACAAAACTTATATCACCACCATTAGAATCTTTTCATAGAGACTTCAAAAGATTCTACATATGTATTCAATTCACCTCCAGAAAATTACAATTGATTTCAGAACAACTAAAAAGGTGCCCTTTCACTTCTACCAACATTAATTCATTCAAAAATTCTAGCATTTATACAACTCGATTACAATGGATGAACTAAAACATTTCATCTTCTAAAATCGACCACAATAATTTCAACTGGCAGTCGCACTATGTGAACCGATTTAAAATGATTAAACAAAAACATTTCATGAACTAACAACTGATTTTTCTGAATCTTCGACTTCTTTCTACGCAATTTGTTTCGCTTGTTATTCTACCAAACATGCCAATCTAGTGACACTTAGAGGCTATTTGTTGGTTCCTATAAATTGCACTTTCTCTTACCTAGCCGCACTATCTCTCTCCATTGTAAGTCATAAGGGATATCGTAATCCATCATTTCCTTTATCAGGATCTCCAGTTCAATGCAAGTGGTGTAAGGGACTATGGAGGCTTGGAATGCTTCAAGAAAGGGTATTTGTATCCCTATATTATCTAATAAATTTTCTCTGCGAATAAGCAGAAGGCGAGCAAATTTGGTGCACTGTTGAGCTTAGTTCTGACTTGAGCGGTCGCGCCACTTTTACCATTCAAATGATTTGAAAAATCATAAAATAACACCAAGAGGCCCTCGCTTATATAGGTTTTTGAATATCAGGGATGATACAAAGAGGTTTGGGGTAGACCTCTTTAATAAGACTTGAAATTTGTTTCATTATTTGTTAATATATTGATTGGACATCTAAACCTGGACAAAATATTTTCTTCTAAAAACTGGATGATAGCAGCATTTGTTGCCTGCCTGGTGGGAACTGCCTCAATCAACTTAGTGAAATAATTTGTTTCTATTATAATCCATTTGTGCTAAGATGAGGATTGTGGATGTATTTCTCCTATAAAATCAAGGCCTCGCTGTCTGAAAGGTGCCTCAACAGAGATGGGTTTCAAAGACAGAGGTTGTGATTTTCCTTTCCCATAAAAAAATTGACATTCATGACATCTTGAAACCTCTTTATAGACATCATAAAAAATGTTCGGCCAATAGAGCCCAACCCTCAAAATTGTGTGCACAATGATTTTCCAATAATGGTTTCCTCCACAGTCACCCTTATGAAATTATCTGATTCTCATCTTAGCTTCTCCTTCCAACAAAGATATCAAAAAAATTCTCCCTGGATCTTTCCAATATAGAGACTGATTTACTATACAAAACATTGATGCTTTCAGCTTCAAGAATCTAGCTTTTGTTTTACTCAATTTAGGAGGAGCCTACAAGTTTCTCAATACATAAATGATGTCTACATACCATGGGGATTCAAGAAACAGCTGGGATATCTGAGGAGTTCTCTCTTCCTTTGTGCCTATTGACAAGTCAACCATGAAATTTATTCCTAAGAGTTCACAATTGGTTTCTTCCATCAGCTTCACAAGCCCTTGTCCCTTGATCAACTTGGTAGGTTTGATCTCAAGGTCATATTCTAACAACACTTCTATCCATTTACCCCTCTTTCCTTGAGGATCAGGTTGGGTTAAGATGTCTTTCACAAAGCTATTGGGAACATAAGCAGTAGTATGGGAATACAAGATGTAAACTCTGAATTCTTTCAAGGCCTTGACTAGTGCATATTATTGTTTCTCCATGATATCATATTTCAAAGGGGCATCTCTCAATGCCTTGTTGTAATATGCTATGTGATTCTCAAAATTATTCTCATCTTTTTGTAGTAAAACACCATTAATTGTGTGCTCTGAGGAAAATGAGAACAATATGAAGTCCTTCTAGAAATTAGGGTTGCCCAGCACTCGAGCCTTGGTCAATGCCACTTTGATGTCTTCAAAGGATTTCCTGGCCACAGGGGTCTACTTTATTTTATTTGCTTTCTTGAGAATGTTAGTAATATACTTTATGATTTTAGCCAAGTTGGGGATAAAGATTCTTAGAAAATTTACTTTTCCCAGGAAATATTGTACCTCATTTTTGCTTCTGGGTATGCCAATTTTTAGGATTCCCTCAAATCTGGTGGGATCTACCTTTATTCCCTCTTTTTAAATAATGTGACCTAACATATTCCCTTCTTCCACAACGAAATTTGACTTCTTAGGGTTCAATGAGATTCTGAACTTTCTACATTTATGAAATTCCCTTAGATGCTTGAGGTGTTCTTCATTCGAAACAAAATACATAGTGATATCATCTAGGTAGATAATAATGAATTTGTATTTTTAATCAAAAAAATCTATGTCCATATCCCTTTGAAATGTTTCCCCTGCATTCATGAGCCCAAAAGGCATCTTGGCATACATGAATGTTCCCCATCGAGTTGTGAACGTTGTCTTTTCTTGATCATTAGGGTGCACCATGATATGATTGTATCCAAAGAAGCCATCCAACATCGACATTTTTTTAGAGTCCACCACTTTCTGTAAAATGTGGTCCATTTTAGGCAGTGGGTAGTTGTCCTTTAAATATACTCTGTTTAGATTTCTGAAATCCACACACAACCTGATTTCTTCATTCTTTTTTCTGACTGGCACTAGATTTTCTACCCATTTAGAAAACCTCAGGGATATTATGATCTTGGCTTCAAATAGCTTATTTACCTCTTTCTCAATCAAGGGAAGAAATAAAGGGTTTATCATTCATAATTTATGTTTGAAAGGTTTGTGATCTTCTTTGATTGGGATCACATGTTGGATTATACTAGTGTCATAAACTTTCAGATCATCGTAGCTCCAGGAAAAAACATCAAGGAACTCTTTCATCAATTTGAAATATTTCTCCTTGAATTCAGGGCTAAGTTTTCTGGACATCCTGATGATCTTTGTATCCTCCTGAGTCCCAATATTGAAATATTCTACATACCCTTCGTTTACTGTGATTTTTAGACTTTTGGCCACATCATTATTGTCAAAGAGTTTCTCTAATGGGACCAGAACCTTGGGAATGATGTTTCTTTTTAGCTGGACTATGTCTCTGCCTGCAATATGATACTCGAAGTAGCCATCCTTGGTGAAAGTAGCTATATCTACCTCTTCATCATAGTATTCTTCATCAATTTTTAGATTTTCAAATTCATTCTCCATCTTGAGGAAGCTTTCTATTTGTTTGTCATCTTCAAAAACCTACTAGTACTTAATATTATCCAATACTGTTGGCATGTACTTGACCTCAACCTCATATTTTATTTTAGGGAAGATTAGAACTTTGAAAATTGCTACTAAAGTAGCCAAGGCATCAACAATCTGATTCTGCTCTCTTGGAATTGCTAAAAGATTATATTCTGAAAATGTTTCAAGGTGATCTAGCACTCGGTTCCTATATGCTGTCAATTTAGGATTCTTTTCTTGGCATATGAATTTGATTTGATCGATAATTAGCTCAGAGTCTCCATGTAAAACTATTTTTTTGGCACCTAATTCTTTCAAAACCTTCAACCTCAATATTAATGCTTCATATTTGACCATGTTATTCGTGCACTCAAAAACAAGTTTGTAAGAACACAATTTTGAATCTCCTTTGGGGTGATTGATCCATATGGAAACCCTTGCTTCTTCTCTGTGGGCATCTCCATCGAAAATCATATTCCATGTCTTATCTTCTGCGTTATCATGCTACGCTAAAAACTTCTCAATTTGCTGATCAGATCTCCCTTTCTCATCCATATAAATTTATGGTTCTTTCTCTTCAAAACATAGGTCATTGAAGAAAATGGAAGACCCCAACCGAGTTTCCACATAGTATATAGTATGATTACTTGGATGTGACTTTTTTCTAACCATGTATTTAAGATAAACCTCTCTATACAACCTTTCGTCTTGACCAAACATGGGGATGGTGGCATATGACATGTCCATCTGAAGAGTTCCCTTTAATTTTTCAGCCCATGACCTAGAAAAAAGCATGCCAAACTTGGGAGGAATATCAACAACCACTACATCCAAACCATGTTATTTGTTGGGATTTGTGCCAAAGATACTACCATATCTTTGGTAAGACCCGAGCACTTCATCTTCCTGGAATCAAAAGAGAAAAGGTATTTGTAAGGCCTTGTGATGTCGAGGCCTAGTTGGTCCATGAACACCTTGGGAATCATTTTATGATATGCTCCTGATGATCCAGGTGGATATCGATGGCCACCCACCATTTCCAACTGGCTCAAAACAACTTTCTAGCAATTTTGGCAATTTACTATTTTTAGCAGGTTTTAACTTCCGGGGCCATTTTGTAGGCTTAAATGAAGGTTTTTTGATATTGAGGTTCTCAATGATAAAATAATGCATGATTGATCCCCCAAAATGAATCTCCTCGACGATACCTTTTCAAAAAGCTATTATACACCTAAAACGGAGATCATATGCAAAAGTTACGACCTCGGGAAGTTGATGTACTAACTTACCCAAGCAGGGCCCACGTGACTTTTGGTGCTTCATCTCCTAGGGTTAGGTCTTTGGATGTCTAGGGTTTTTGGAATTCCTGTTTATTGTAAAAATTCCTTCAGATCCACGTTGTAATCATCTTCTTGCAAATGCGAGTAGCCATCACATATCTTCTTAGAGATAAGATGCCACCATTATAGCGAGTCTTTCACTCTGTATTTTTACAGTCTCTGTACATTTATTTGATTAATAGAAATCGTGTATTACTGTATACCTGTGTTTATGGTTGCATCTCTGATACATTTCTATTATATTATTGAATATCTGCAATATATTTTTGCATTTCTTTATTATATCTCCACTCTCATTTCATGTCAAAAATAATCTGGATCAGTGGTACCAGAGCATGTTGCTCTTGATCATTTTTTTAGTGCATGTCCCCGACGAGGTTAGAGTATAGAAAGTTGGGTCTCGATATTTTCTCTCTTGAAGACAATCACTCTCACACACCCAAGAAACCCTCAATGGCGGAAGAAAAGAAAAATGACGAAGCAAACGATCCTATCAATCTGTTTCTTGAGCAAGCTCTCACGTGACAGAGGGACGAAATGATGGAGAATTTTTCCCACATCCTTCAATGCCTACCGATAGCATCAGGTGCATCTTCATCAAGAGACCACTTTGGAGGCACCTTTCCTTTCAAGGTACAAGTTAACTTTTATATTCTTGTATTTGAAGGGCAGATAGATGCATAAGCCCTAGAAAAATGGTTAACTCTACTAGAAGGTTATTTCTCTATTCACAATTTTTCTGACAAAGAAAAGATCACCTTTGCACTCCTTAAATATATCCCTCATGTCAAACATTGGTGGGTAACTTACTGGGAGAAAAGTTCCCCATAGGAGTCTGGAATATATGGGGTCGATAACACTTGGGATTTTTTTGTAGATGCAGTAAAGGAACAATATTACCCTGTTGGCAACTATGAGGACCAATACATGAGATGGACCACACTGCAGCAAGAGAGGGGCCAAGAAGTTCTAGAGTTCACCAATACCTTCCATACCTTGCACACCAAGCTAGGTATCAAAGACTATAAGCGACATTTGGTTCTGAAATGTCGTGGGGCTCTACACAGATACATCCAGACTGAAATGGATTTTCTAGACATCTCATCACTCAGTGCTGCTTATCGATATGTTGTTAAAATTGAGAAGAAATTTAAGCACCAGAACAAACGAGAGGTCAGATCTGCAAATCTGCAACAACCAAAGTATGAAAAAGACGACCCTAACAAACAGTTTCCCAAACACCAGTCCAAGACACAAGAAAAGAAGGGTCATGGGAAGACAAAGAAGGACACTGGAAAATGGTGTGAGTTCCACAAAATCCCATGGCACAACACCGATGAATGTTGCTCAAAATAGTCATTAGTGGCTGAGATCAAAGACAAAAATCTGAACCCTGATTCAGAATCTGATTCTAAAAATAATGGTAAAGGACAGATCATTGACGCGGACCCCACTTCTATTGTCGCTACCGCAACAATTCAACCAGAAGAACCAACATATCCTGAAGAGGGGAAGTTCCTTTTTTATTCACATATGTGGGTGAAGGGGACCCCACTACATTTTATTGTTGATAGTGGAAGCCAGAAGAACCTCGTCTCAACAGAGGTCGTCAAATAGTTGGGATTGTTGACAACACCACACCTGCAACCATACAACATTGGGTGGCTTCACCAAGGATTAGATATCCATGTCAGCCCACAATGTCGATTATCATATGACATCCAACCCTTGAAGGATGAGGTATTATGTGATTTTGCCCCACTATATGTCTGTGATGTTCTCTTGGGCCAACCATATATGTGGAGACACAATGTTGTTTATGATTTTCAACCCCATAATGTCATTGTTACTTTGGGGGATCATCTCTATAGAACACCAAAGATTGTTCCAACTATTGTTCCACCTAAAAAGTGTCGCAAGGTAGTATCTCATACTGCAAAATTCATCTTCTTCACAATCTATTCAAAAGGAGAACAAAAAGACACTGCAACCACTACAACCTTGCCCCAAGCACCTTCTATCCAACAGAAGCAGGTCGACAAGGTTGGAGGAAAGTGCAAAGATTCCTTCTACACATCGTCCTCTCATGTATCTCAACTTGTTGAACAATATCAACCTCAACAGGTTCATGATAGACTTCCACAAACTGAGTAGCGCGATGTCTCCAGCAAGACAAGCAGCTCACCAAGATGCAGATTCAACAAACACTTTTCCTTCTTCCTTCTAGCGAGTCTTTCACTTTGTATTTTTACAGTCTCTGTACATTTCTTTGATTAATAGAAATTGTGTATTACTGTATATCTGTGTTTATGGTTGCATATCTGATACATTTATGTTATATTATTGAATATCTGTAATATCTCTATGCATTTCTTTATTATATCTCTGCTCTCATTTCGTGCCGAAAATAATCTGGATCACCTAAATCCATCATGGCATTGTGAAAAGTCATATCATGGATTTTCATACTTAAATAAAAAGGGGGAGCTTCTTCATTATCACTATTTTCTTCTACTCTTGGTCCAAACAAGATGGTAGGGTGATCATCTTGTATGTTTAGGGTATCATAAGTTTGTTCCATCATAAGAATCTTGATGATCTGATTTATATATTCGTTGTTCTTGATCAATTCATTGAATGGTACATAAATTTTAATCTTGGCCATCTCCCTTACAAAATTAAAGGAGGATGAGGTTTTCTCTACCTCTTTGGTGACCGTTTCTTTCCTTACCTCTAGTATTTTTGTTTCAGGTTTTTCTCTCTGCATTCCATTGTCCACAGTACCCTTTGCAGCAGAATCCTTCTTGGGCTGACTTGAAGAGGGTATGTTACTCTGAGCTTCTTTGGTGGGGTTTCCTTTTGGAGGATTTCCCTTTGGGGGGTTTTTAGGCACTCTCTGATTTCAAAGATTGTATTGTCTCTGTAATTGCATGATGGAATCCTACAATCCTACTTGGTAATATTCTCCTTCTATCGATAACCTTTCCTCCTCATATTGCACGAATATCTCATTTGCATCCATGAACTGGTCATTCTCTTCTTTAGTCAAAAACACCTATGTTTCTTTATCATCACAACAATTCATTTTGTCTTCAAAATATCCATAATAATCTCATTTACATAATTATTTTGAAAAGGAGGCCTTATTTGTTGATCCCCCTGATTTCCCTGATTTCCTTGATTCGATTGATTTCCCTGATTCCCCTGATTTCTCTGATCTCTCGTATTACCCTGATTCCCCTGATTCCATTGATTTCTTTGTTCTCTTTGTCTAATTTGTGTGATTACTAGTCTCCTCAGATTTCTAGGTGGACCATCAGCCTGTTCTCTAGGGTTAGGCCTAATTTCTAAGGCCATTCTCTCCATCATTCTCTCCATGGTTCTCATCATCGTTTTGAAGCTTTCTTCTGATGTTTGTGAGGTTGAAGGTTGTGCCTTATCTTGATATTTGTTCATGTCCCTTCCAGTGTTATCTCTTATCTTTCTTGAATCCATTAGATTCACTTCGACCTCTATGGCATCAATCAAAATATCATCTGATGAAGCAAATATTCGTTCTCTTAATAACAAAGCAGAATCACTTTCAAAGGAATCAACATATCTGAGTTGAGTTGATTTATCATTGGGTTTTACCTCAATCGGAATCAAACTATATACCTTTACGAATCTCGCTGAAAAATCCTACACTATTTCCTTAGGTAATCTCCTCATGTTTCTATATTGAGTCAACAAATGAAGGGGGTTCTTATTGTCCCCCCATTTTGTGATAAAATGGGTTTCAAAGGCCTCAAAATTTATGATACTTGCTTCTGGAAGGGCTCTGAACCACTTACTCACTTCTCCTACAAGGATTTGTGAAAACAATCTCATTTTTGCATCTTCAAAATCTACTTCTTCCAAGTCTATAAGGTCATTAAACTATTCTAGATGTTTTTGAGTTGTCACACTACCTTCAACATCATACAGTTTGATTCTTAGATTATACTCTCAAGGTAGATCATGTAGCTGAGAAAGAAGTACGAGAGGAGAAAATATAGATGCCATGGTTGCTATGAGGGGTCTAAGCGGCTATTTGTTCTGAGTGTGAATCACTATAGGCTTCATAGATGTAGCTAAAATCAAATCTTGGAATATCTTTTCATCAAAGATGACCTCCCTCAAACAAGATTCATATTTAGTTATGAATAGAGTTTTTTCAAAGTTTACATCAAACTCAAGGTCTTCAACGCTCGTCACTCCATCTATGGGTAATGATAAATATTGGTCTAAACACAACACTGGGGTTACTTGATTTTATTTTCTTTTATGTACAATCTTTTCAGGATCATACACATGGATTTCATCTTCTGGGTCTAGGTTTCTCCTCGTGTGAATTCTCTTGGAATCTATTATTTATAGCTCACACTACTTGGTGCAACTAGTCTCTTGGTAATGGAGTCTCCAGGGAAAAAATAAACTCAAACAATAAGGTATTTGATCCACTGTCTGCCTCAGGGATCAAAACTAAATCTTTAATTCGTTCTTCTCCCAGGGAATATTTCTCTTTCGTCCCCGACAATGACACCAAAATGTTAGTACTCTGTAAATTTTTTCTGGTTGATAGACAAATGACATAGGTAATTGTTTCAACCTACTTTAGAGATGGGAACTAGCCTCCTCAACTCAGAGAGGTATCTATGGTGTCACTTGATATTTCTTTGGCAATCAGTGGCTAGATTTTTTTTTTTTTTTTTTGGGGGGGGGG
>JZKD02S0134762.1:8241-23955 GCA_000966675.3 Picea glauca
ACAATTAAATATTCATGAGCATTTAAAGAATTCGTGAAAGTTTCATGAAATTATTTCTTTAGGAGAAATTTTGGAGAAGGGGCAAAGGAAAAGTTACTTCAGTTGTAAGATTGAACGCGAAAACATATCTGAGCCTTAATTAAGCTCATAAATGATGAGCCCCTAGATAAGTCAATTTTTTTTTCAGCCGTAATATCTGAACGAGAGCAATATGAGATGCCAGATCAAGAAAAGATTAAGTCATGAACATCAGATCTCATTGGAGAGAGATCGATGATGGGGAGGCATTGCGGGGATTGGGAAGGAAATTAAAGCATGAGCAAGTTATGAGCCTGCAATCGATTAGGATTGTTGATCTTTATAGATCAACAGATCAATGGTGGATATCAATCCTGCTACAAACGATCATCTTCGCATTGCGGGGATTAGGTAGAAAATTAAAGCACGAGAAATTTGTGAGCCTGCAATCGCTCAGGATCATTGATCTTTCTAGATCGACATATCAATGGTGGATATCGATCCCACTACGAATGAGCATCTTTGCTTTACAGATATCAGAAAGGAAATTAAAGAGTGAGTGAGTTAAGTCTCTATAATAATTCGTGGTCGTTGATCTTCAAACAAGGGACATGTGTCAAGTGATCTTGTACTTCAGGAGGAAGCAAGAAGAAGCTGAGTGAGTAAAGGAGTCTCACACTCACTGCACTCCAATGGATAACCACTTCAAAAGGAAGACATATGTGAGAATATAGAACTCCTAAAGGCCCAAAGCCCGTAGTTCATCTAGACTGTCCATCAAAAAGGACACGCGATGCCAGATCTCTCACTTCAGAGACTTAGTACTCCAGAAGGTTTTGTGGAGCGAAGCACTAGAGTAAGAACTTTCTGAAGTCCTAAAGTAAATATGAGTCATTGAAGGTTGAGGACATGCGTCAATGGATATGAGACTCCGAAAGGTTAAAACTTTAGAGGTTTTTGGTGGTGTGCACCTTGGAGCACCTGAAGCCTGATGTTTCGAAGTAAATCTTGGCTGTCCAAATCAAGAGGCCACATGGAGTCAGATCTCTCACTTTGAAAATATGACACTTCGAAAGATTGCATGAGCAAGTGAACAAAAAATCCCTAATCCTAAACTCCCAAAGTAAATCTCGACCATTCAAATCAAGAGGACATGTGGAGGTAGATCTCTCACTTCAAAGATATGGAAATTCAAAGGATTGTAAGATATATGCATTGAAAAGTCCCAAAGCCCAAACTCTTGAAGTAATTATGGACCGTTGATCTCAAACAACAAGAACCGTTGATCTTTGCAGCAATATCATGACACACCACCCCCCTTTACTCCCAAGGGATGCTTGACCTCTTTATCTAGGACTGTTTAGTCACCTGATTCAGATCGACTCTTTGGCTCCTGACGCAGTAATGCTCTTGAGCACGTCCTCTCACAGGACCTCCTCCTTCCTCGGCCTGAAGAATTAAATAGCTCTTCTAATTCCCTATCGGGAATTTTCCACACCCACAGAATCTCCATGAGATTTCCCTATTTCAATCGAGAAATCGGACTTCTCATTTTTGCGAGTCCTGAGATCGATTGTTTTTGGATTCTCAAAACCCCGAACCGCGATGCAAGTCAACACTGGCCTTTCGCGTCCCTATCAGAGTTTCTTTTGTTGGGATTTCGGCACTAGCGATGCTCCAAACACTTCGCATTACCAAACCCCGAACCCCGATATGCTCCCCTGCTGCCTTAGCCTCCTGGTATAAGCCTTTTGTTCACACAACCACTCCTTATATGCCCGCAGTCATATTCCTCATCAGGGGTTTCACGGTTCGTGATTCCAAAATACATAAATACCTTGTCACCGGGATTCCAAAATACATAAACACCTTGTCATGACTTCCCTGTCGAGACTTCGGACTTCGCGGGATCGTGAATCCTAATACCAAGGTTTTTAGGAGTTACCTTTTCCCGAACCCCGATATGGTATGCCACCTGTCCTCCACGCCGACTTTCCCGTGGCCCACTTTTTTTTCCCGTCGATAAGTTACATTTCTGAATTTCGCAATTCCCAGTGCTATGATTCCCAAGAATCTCGAAACATCGATTCACCTCTACGTGAGGATTGACCCTTCCATGTCACTATCTCCTCATCACCTTTTCGGACATCGCAGGATCGCGATTCCTAATGTAACAATTTCTTTGTCCCCAGGATTCCCGATATGCTGAACGTCGACTCCTCGCTGATCTTTCGACGTGTGTCCACCCTGAGATCCATGGCTAGGACTTCTTCTCGGGGTTTCAAGACTTGAAAGGTCTCAAGTTTCTGGACTTCTGAAACCCCGATGCTCCAATATCTCGATGCCTCTCTGGGACTTTCCTCTCCTCACTAAGACTTAACCCCAGCACAACTTCTTCTTGATCGAAAGGCTTACGGCTAACCCAACAACGATCCTATGGCTCGTGATCCTCCTGAGCTTAACCTTCAAGCATGACCGTAACCTCCTCACTTCTTTGGCGGATCCAACGGCTGACGGGATTTCACAAATCCTCTCCACTGGAACCTGACTGTCAATTTCCTCTCTTTGGCGACTCCTTGAGAATGACCAAGTATTTCTCCACGGAGTTTGTCTTCCTACATTGCAACTGTACAACGCCTGGTTTATACACTCCACGGCATAAACTTCCAATGCTTCTCTTCGACGATCTTAGAAAGCTTTATCCCTCCTGAGCTTCTGCACGAATCTGAGTCTCCATGAAGGCTCTTGCATGCGCTCCTTGCGGCAACCCTCGAACACTTCCAAGTGTTGAGTTCTTTTGACTCTACACACACCTGCAGGAGCAGTCCTTCAATACTTCGCTCAGATTCACAACAGAGACTTTCCTTTGCCTGTGCACTCCTTGCATGGCTCGTATAACCCAAATTCAGTTTTGAGTGAATGAGAATAAGAGTTAAACTACCTCAGCCTCCATCAATGCGCTCCTTGCAGAAAACTTCAATTGCACTGCTTGCAGGAATCCTTGCTCAGATAGAGAAACGATTGAAACTCATTTCTTCTTCCCTTCAAATTTCAAACTCAAACATGAAATCACATACACAGCAATAAAGAAAATGCATAACAGGAAAAAAAACACTCATGAGCACATCATTTAGCATCAACACAAAGAGAAAAGACACAAAACCATGGATTTGAATCAACTACTTCTATTAATTCAAGATCTATACATGGATGTTCTTCTACAACTCTGTGTTATTCTCATGTGCTCTTCCTCGTTCAATAATCATGCCTTTTTTTTTTACAATGTACAATGAGGGTGTCTATATCCATTTTCCCTCCTCCTTTCTCAAACTGTCTAATCTATGAATTCAAGTCTATCTACCTGCATTAACTATATTAAATGTCGTCCATCTACTTAAGGACGAGATCTATCCGCTCAAGGTCCATTAGAATATAAAAGTGTGCCTCATTAAATTATCACATTAATGTTTGCACAACAGTTTCAAGGTGTTTCAAAATTTGTCCTGGCCTATCCAACTGTCTTCCGCTTCTGCGCTGGCTCACTTGATGTGTTGGCGATGCTCCTACATCAGCTCCCTACTGGAACCCAACGCAATTTTCATAGGTCCGTCTTTCTTTAAAAGTTCAGGTCCTATCAACCCTACAACCATCTTCTTGGCCTTTTGAAGAAAGTTGACGACGACACTAGTTCTCCGTGCTAGGCCCCTTTAATCATATGACCTTGGGTTGTGTCTCAGGTTTAAACCTAAAAGGTGCTTCGGGCTATGAGCTTCAGTATTTTAACAACATCCTACCCCTAATTAACAAATGCAAATGATGCGAGGATCAACGGTCCTCGTTACTCCCTTAGATCCACAAATGTGATCTACTTTGGACTATGGCCTTCGAGAGTTTTTCTGCTTTTTTCTCCTTTGATTTATTTCGGAGTACCACTTCTCTAAAATGCATGGATATTCTCCATGTGTCCCTTCCAGATCCAATGGTTTGGATATTCCCCGATCTCCATGACTTCACAAAGCTTTCCCTTTTCTCTTGGAAAATCTTCAGGAACTCTATCTCCGAATCTCCCGATATTGATGATGAGCAATTCCTCTTTCCTTCAGGACTTCGGGAAGTCCTCACTCATGTGCATTCTTAGAACCTTTATTGTTGTCCAACACTTAGACTTCCCTCGACCTTCAATTCTGTGCATGATGCACTAACTCTTCTCAGCCCTTCCGTTCCTTCCACGAACCTTCTGATGCTCTCTTGGAAACCCAATTCTCTTCCTCCTTTAAGCCTGTAAGATGAACTTACCTTTCCTTAGGCGCACTCCTTGCACTTGATTAAGGCTTCATATGGCTTCCCACAACACTTATCTATGTGCTGGCCTGATGCACTCCTTGCATAAGTATTACTTCTGAATTCCTGAAATCCTTAAGGTTTTCCAAGGAAACTCCTGCCTCCCTCAATGAATGATTACAGATCTTTTTTCCCTTAGAGTGTTCAACAACTCTAGGATTTTCCTCACTATCTCCAATTCTCTAGAACATCTTGGTTTCATGCACAACCTACACCTGATTGATTCCCTCTTCAAAGAGCTTGACAAAATCTTCAACAATTCTACTTCTATGTCTTCTCTGCATAGTTTCCCCTCTAAGGTATTCAGTAACCTTGAGGCTCTCTTATGAATATGTGAACTATTCTAGTGTACCCTCCTGGTATGTCCTCCACTAACTAGAGAGAGTTCAGTCATGCACTCCTTGCATTGGCTCACAGAGTCTCGATGCTTTGTCATGCACTCCTTTCATTTAGCCAAAAGAATCAAGAACTAATTTCATAGACTCACAGATAGAGGGTTCTATCTCTATCCCTGTAGATGAAATCTAACACATTCATATAAATCCCAACCGCACCAATAACATCCATCACACAAGAAATTAGAAACAATGGAATTTGTTCTTTTATATTAATGATGGAATGTCAATTACAGTGTAGGAGTCCAGACTACAACTGAGTCTCATCTCTCAAATCTCCTCTTGGCTTGCAACGATATTTCATCGATCTTTAGCCTCCTCTCAACAGCTCATCAACAACTAGTGAGACAAAAACATCAACTAGGTATACAATACAAATATTTATACAAGAGGGGCTCAGAGAGCCTTCCCTCCAAGATATATTAGTTGTGTCTAATCACCATTTAAAACACTTGACAAATGAGGCAGATTAAAATGAGTGGAAATCTAGCCCAAATCAGGTCTATATCTTTCCTACCGTGATCCTCTTAAGGCGACCTCATCTACAGCCTATGCGAAAGCATGACTTGGCTTTTCCATCTCGACAACATTCAATTGAAGTAATTACATTTAAATTTCGAGGTAAAAACACATGTCGAGTGTTATGTTTGGAGAGTTGTTGAAATTTGATTTCAAAGAGCTGAAGAAGCCATTGCTTCCCATAACAATCAGGAACAAAGTTTTCGGTGCATGCATTGCATCATTTTTAGTGAGAAGTTGCACCATGATGTTCCCATACTTTATTGTAAAATATTCAATTTTCTTCTTCAATAAATGGTTTTGAACCTTAAATTTCAGTTTTAAATGACAGTGAAAAATGTTGAGAAAGAAACAAAGCAACCTAACTGTGAGCATTTCTACTTCTTGAGATTGCCAACACAATTGATTGAATTCAAATTGAGATGAATATATTAAACCTCTACCAAACAATAAGGAAAATATTGAACTCTAGATTCCGAGGTAATTATTTTCTCCCAAAATCAACCTCAATTTGCTCGAAAATGAAGGAAAATAAAATTATTTTCTCTTTGTTTTGGTTGAAGGGGGGGGGGGGGGGGGGGGTGAAAATTTTATTTGAACATGGATGCAATATTTGAACATAATTAATCACCTCAACTATTTTTTTTGAAAGAAATCAAGCCCCTCAAGCCAATTTTCTGTTTGAAGGAAAAAAATGTTAGCACTCAATTTTAAGCTCTTATTCAAATACACAAAATCTCAATTTTTGTTCATAGCAGTTACGTTACTTTCTGGGATTTGTTTTATTTCGATGATCCTTCTAGGATTTGTTTTTACGTAATCACTTGGCTTGTGAACCCAGGGGATAATTCATTAAACTATAATGATTAGATGTGAGTATTTCAATTGTGAAGGACAATGTTTGACATGCTAAGGCTTATGTTATATGCGGAGGAGTGTTTTGCTTGTTATTGTAGGATATTTTCTGGAATATGGAGTTTCCATGACCGATAGATATAGTATGGGCTAGTTGACTACATAAACTGAGGGAAATAAAGTTGCACGAGCTGCCCTGGCTCTGTGATAACTCCCTCGGATGGAAAGTAGCATACATAAAGACATAGCCAAGCATAGTTGGAGATGCAGGACCTCTATCGGTAAATCCAGTACCAACACTAGCAATAGTAGATCTCATAGACACATATCTCAAAAAAACAACATCATGCATTCTTATGAATACAATTTAGTTCATCAATTACAAATCATACTTCTTCTAGTCTGTTTCTTGTACAAGATGTCATAACCACATTCTCTACAATAAAATACATTAGACAATATTTAGTGAATTATTATGTCCAATTTTTGTGATATCATACAAGTGTACAATGAAACCTGGTTTAGAAACAACAAAACACAATTAATTAAATCACTTATGCTAACATAAAAAAGAATAATCCATATAACATGTTCAACAATAAAAGTAAAGATACTTCCATCAATAGATGTAMCATATATTTTAYGATATTAAACCRGTTAACCTACTTTTGAGAGCCTTACCAACAAAATCTTATGTGTCAATATCTCCTTTGAGAAAACCCAACCCATTTTTCATCTAGGATAACTTTAAAATTTAACATTTCCCATTGGTTAAGCTTGGTAGAGTCACCACTAAATGTAGCTCTATGTATCTTTTTCAATAGGAAAGGAAGACCTATGAGCCATGTAGTATTCCACATTTTTCTCTACCATGCTACATCATTATCCAATTATTTCCAAGAATGACACCTCTCCACATACATAGTCCCACAAAAAGAAGTAAGTATTTTGTTGCAATCCAATAATAGAAACCAATGACTCTTGTAAAACTAAAAAAAAATGCTTGGTATTCTCCTCTTTGTGGGAAACCACAGGTAAGGGACAAGAGAATGGTTTCACCGAGAGAAGATAGGTATGATGATATGTGTCGCATGCATTATACATGTGTAAAGATTATAAACTAAAATGAAACAAATTTAGGTTATTTATGTAAAAAAGAAAATAAAAAATAATTCAACCAATCCTTAGTCACCATAATGTGTGTTTGTGTGTGTGTGTGTGTGTGTACATGTGTGTAGAATAATAAAATAAACTATCCTTTAATCTTGTAATTACTCAGATCTTTAAGCCGTATTTTCTTGTTGATCGATGCTTAATAGATCGAGGGTTCAAATGGACCTACACGTAGGCTCACTTTGTATAAGTGGTTAACCAGAGAATCAAATCTCATGAAATGCACTAAGCTATCTCCTAAGAGATAATATATGTTATAGCGACACGCATTTATCCAAAAAAAAATCCCATGTTATCTAAGTGGCATGCGATCTCATATTTCACTACAAGCATTGAAGGAAAACTAACATCAAAATATAACACCTTGAATAGTCACATCATACAAGATTAGTATGGTAACATATGGCAGACTCATATTGGCGACACATGAACTATGTATTTGGAGATGAATCAAATTACCAAGTTTCCCTCTTCCTAATTGTGACATTGAAATCTCTACCATGTGGAGCTTGTTCTTGGATGAAGGCATTGTGGAGACTCTACAAATACAATCCTAGGGAATCCATTAGCACATGGACACTATTTATATAATTATGACCACTTATTTTCATTCTATTATTGAATTCTTTGGATTTTCTCTTGTGGCCAGACTGAAATTACTTGCACTACAAGAGTAGAAACTATTTCTACTAGGAAATCTTGGCATCCTACATCTTTTTATAGCCCCATTTTTACGTGAGGGATGCACTAAGCGAAGAGTACACATAATTGGAATAAAATTCTAAGCTTTTATGATTTCTCTTTAAGTCCTCATAACTTGTTTTGATCCTCATAACTTGTGCTTAGTGATATATTTCTAATTTATGAATGTTGTAAAAGCCGCATGACTTCTTCTCATAGTCACTGCATATGGAATATCCAATTTCCACATATCAGTGTTCGATCTTACTTCGACCTCCTTGGAGTGGTTGTAGTTACTTTGGAATTAATTTTGTTGATTGGTATTATAACATTATCTTAATTATATGAAAAAAAACATGAAGAATTGGTAGTGTGCCTAGTGGATATGATTAGCTTCNTGTTTCTTGTACAAGATGTCATAACCACATTCTCTACAATAAAATACATTAGACAATATTTAGTGAATTATTATGTCCAATTTTTGTGATATCATACAAGTGTACAATGAAACCTAGTTTAGAAACAACAAAACACAATTAATTAAATCACTTATGCTAACATAAAAAAGAATAATCCATATAACATGTTCAACAATAAAAGTAAAGATACTTCCATCAATAGATGTACCATATATTTTACGATATTAAACCAGTTAACCTACTTTTGAGCCTTACCAACAAAATCTTATGTGTCAATATCTCCTTTGAGAAAACCCAACCCATTTGTCATCTAGGATAACTTTAAAATTTAACATTTCCCATTGGTTAAGCTTGGTAGAGTCACCACTAAAGGTAGCTCTATGTATCTTTTTCAATAAGAAAGGAAGACCTATGAGCCATGTAGTATTCCACATTTTTCTCTACCATGCTACATCATTATCCAATTATTTCCAAGAATGATACCTCTCCACATACATAGTCCCACAAAAAGATGTAAGTATTTTGTTGCAATCCAATAATAGAAACCAATGACTCTTGTAAAACTAAAAAAAATGCTTGGTATTCTCCTCTTTGTGGGAAACCACAGGTAAGGGACAAGAGAATGGTTGCACTGAGAGAAGATAGGTATGATGATATGCGTCGCATGCATTATACATGTGTAAAGATTATAAACTAAAATGAAACAAATTTAGGTTATTTATGTAAAAAAGAAAATAAAAAATAATCCAACCAATCCTTAGTCACCATAATGTGTGTTTGTGTGTGTGTGTGTGTACATGTGTGTAGAATAATAAAATAAACTATCCTTTAATCTTGTAATTACTCATATCTTTAAGCCATATTTTCTTGTTGATTGATGCTTAATAGATCGAGGGTTCAAATGGACCTACACATAGGCTCACTCTGTATAAGTGGTTAGCCAGAGAATCAAATCTCATGAAATGCACTAAGCTCTCTCCTAAGAGAGAATATATGTTATAGCGACACGCATTTATCCAAAAATAATTCCCATGTTATCTAAGTGGCATGCGATCTCATATTTCACTACAAGCATTGAAGGAAAACTAACATCAAAATATAACACCTTGAATAGTCACATCATACAAGATTAGTATGGTAACATATGGCAGACTCATATTGGCGACACATGAACTATGTATTTGGAGATGAATCAAATTACCAAGTTTCCCTCTTCCTAATTGTGACATTGAAATCTCTACCATGTGGAGCTTGTTCTTGGATGAAGGCATTGTGGAGACTCTACAAATACAATCCTAGGGAATCCATTAGCACATGGACACTATTTATATAATTATGACCACTTATTTTCATTCTATTATTGAATTCTTTGGATTTTCTCTTGTGGCCAGACTGAAATTACTTGCACTACAAGAGTAGAAACTATTTCTACTAGGAAATCTTGGCATCCTACATCTTTTTATAGCCCCATTTTTACGTGAGGGATGCACTAAGCGAAGAGTACACATAATTGGAATAAAATTCTAAGCTTTTATGATTTCTCTTTAAGTCCTCATAACTTGTTTTGATCCTCATAACTTGTGCTTAGTGATATATTTCTAATTTATGAATGTTGTAAAAGCCGCATGACTTCTTCTCATAGTCACTGCATATGGAATATCCAATTTCCACATATCAGTGTTCGATCTTACTTCGACCTCCTTGGAGTGGTTGTAGTTACTTTGGAATTAATTTTGTTGATTGGTATTATAACATTATCTTAATTATATGAAAAAAAACATGAAGAATTGGTAGTGTGCCTAGTGGATATGATTAGCTTCACTTTTTCCCACACTTAAAAAAGATAACCTAAAGAAATGATAGGAAGAATATATAATGGAGGAGGGAATGATTAGGAGGTATCTTTGCGCTTGGAGCAATGATGCAGCTAGTGAGGTAAAACCGAGGTGCGCCAATTGCTAGTTGAAAACTATTTCCAACCCCCCTTGTTGGCCTGCGCTACGTTTTGGCCTTCTAGAATTTTTGAAGGGTCTGCCTTTGGATCAGGCCTGAACAAATATAAAATATAAATTGCAAATCTTGTTTTATATGGGATCACAGCTAGATTTGAAAACCACTGTCACTCAATCAAAGCCTACATGCACATGTGGTTTGCGAAATGGTGAAATCAAGCAGAACAATTTGGAATTACTTGAACTCAGTGAGTTTGGGAAATCGCTCCACTTAGGTGTACTGTGCCTCTTGAACCCATCGATTGTGAGAACAATAACTAAATCCAAGCAAGCACTTTCTCTTTAACTTATATTATTAGAGAAAGCAATTTCTCTTTAACTTATATTATCAACATTATTGGCCTCAACAAAATCGCAGTGGTACTAAGGAAAATCTTCCCCCAAATTCAACGATTGATCTCACACGTCCAAATTTTCCTAAATTTAGCTCATCAACACCTTAAATTAAGAGCACCTACCACAGTGCATACATACAATTAAGAATAATTGTTTTTCATTGAATTTAGCTTGTGAGTGCACTTAAAATGTAACCGGGCATCGATAATATTTTTTAAAACTGATATTTTATTACAAGTGTGTACACCACATCATCAATGAGCATGAATTCGGTGGACATCGATGCTATTACTAAGTTAGAGCTTTGGTACTACCATTTGTGGATTTATAGAGAAAACAAGTAATAAATTTTCATTTATTTTTTCTAACCAATAAATATTTAAATCTAGTTTGTTGTGCTTATATTTTGATGCACTAGTGTGTTTGTAGGTAAATGGAGCACCGACTATATTTTTTATTATTCTTTTGAAACCAATATCTTATTGGGTGAAATCATGATGATGGGTTACCCTTTTGCTTGTTTTATGAGAAAAAAAACTGTATTTTCATAATTTCTTCAACTTCCGGCATACAAAAGTATTTTTTTATTTATTTAGAATTTTGACTTTACAGTAAAAACAAAACTTGTGAAGAATTGTGTTAGCTTTCCAATGACTCTTTTTCATTTTTTTTGTATCATGATTTAATATGTCAATTTGACAATTGTTTAACAATATGTTCCTTAAACATGAAAGGAATGATAATGAGTTACTTATTTCTACAACATTGTATCTATTATTAAACTTATGTTTTTAAGAAACGAAATATACTGCAACAATCTACACAGACTCTATTTTATTATGACTATAATTTTGAATCTAACGGATGAATATTATAATTTCTATAATTTTTTTAAGTTGACGAAGCTGAAAACGTTGCAAATTTTAAACACATGTTTTTNTCCCATGTTATCTAAGTGGCATGCGATCTCATATTTCACTACAAGCATTGAAGGAAAACTAACATCAAAATATAACACCTTGAATAGTCACATCATACAAGATTAGTATGGTAACATATGGCAGACTCATATTGGCGACACATGAACTATGTATTTGGAGATGAATCAAATTACCAAGTTTCCCTCTTCCTAATTGTGACATTGAAATCTCTACCATGTGGAGCTTGTTCTTGGATGAAGGCATTGTGGAGACTCTACAAATACAATCCTAGGGAATCCATTAGCACATGGACACTATTTATATAATTATGACCACTTATTTTCATTCTATTATTGAATTCTTTGGATTTTCTCTTGTGGCCAGACTGAAATTACTTGCACTACAAGAGTAGAAACTATTTCTACTAGGAAATCTTGGCATCCTACATCTTTTTATAGCCCCATTTTTACGTGAGGGATGCACTAAGCGAAGAGTACACATAATTGGAATAAAATTCTAAGCTTTTATGATTTCTCTTTAAGTCCTCATAACTTGTTTTGATCCTCATAACTTGTGCTTAGTGATATATTTCTAATTTATGAATGTTGTAAAAGCCGCATGACTTCTTCTCATAGTCACTGCATATGGAATATCCAATTTCCACATATCAGTGTTCGATCTTACTTCGACCTCCTTGGAGTGGTTGTAGTTACTTTGGAATTAATTTTGTTGATTGGTATTATAACATTATCTTAATTATATGAAAAAAAACATGAAGAATTGGTAGTGTGCCTAGTGGATATGATTAGCTTCTCTTTTTCCCACACTTAAAAAAGATAACCTAAAGAAATGATAGGAAGAATATATAATGGAGGAGGGAATGATTAGGAGGTATCTTTTCACTTGGAGCAATGATGCAGCTAGTGAGGTAAAACCGAGGTGCGCCAATTGCTAGTTGAAAACTATTCCCAACCCCCCTCGTTGGCCTGCGCTATGTTTTGGCCTTCTAGAATTTTTGGAGGGTCTGCCTTTGGATCAGGCCCGAACAAATATAAAATCTAAATTGAAAATCTTGTTTTATATGGGATCACATCTAGATTTGAAAACCACAGTCACTCAATCAAAGCCTACATGCACACGTGGTTTGCGAAATGGTGAAATCAAGCAGAACAATTTGGAATTACTTGAACTCAGTGAGTTTGTTAAATCGCTCCACTTAGGTGTAGTGTGCCTCTTGAACCCGTCGATTGTGCGAACAAAAACTAAATCCAAGAAAGCACTTGCTCTGTAACTTATATTATCAGAGAAAGCACTTTCTCTTTAACTTATATTATCAACATTATTGGCCTCAGCAAAATCGCAGTGGTACTAAGGAAAATTTTCCCCCAAATTCAACGATTGATCTCACACGTCCAAATTTTCCTAAATTTAGCTCATCAACACCTTAAATTAAGATCACCTACCACAGTGCATACATACAATTAAGAATAATTGTTTTTCATTGAATTTAGCTTGTGAGTGCACTTAAAATGTAACCGGGCATCGATAATATTTTTTAAAAATGATATTTTATTACAAGTGTGTACACCACATCATCAATGAGCATGAATTCGGTGGACATCGATGCTATTACTAAGTTGGAGCTTTGGTACTACCATTTGTGGATTTATAGAGAAAACAAGTAATAAATTTTCATTGATTTTTTCTAACCAATAAATATTTAAATCTAGTTTGTTGTGCTTATATTTTGATGCACTAGTGTGTTTGTACGTAAATGGAGCACCGACTATATTTTTTATTATTCTTTTGAAACCAATATCTTATTGGGTGAAATCATGATGATGGGTTACCCTTTTGCTTGTTTTATGAGAAAAAAAACTGTATTTTCATAATTTCTTCAACTTCCGGCATACAAAAGTATTTTTTTATTTATTTAGAATTTTGACTTTACAGTAAAAACAAAACTTGTGAAGAATTGTGTTAGCTTTCCAATGACTCTTTTTCATTTTTTTTGTATCATGATTTAATATGTCAATTTGACAATTGTTTAACAATATGTTCCTTAAACATGAAAGGAATGATAATGAGTTACTTATTTCTACAACATTGTATCTATTATTAAACTTATGTTTTTAAGAAACGAAATATACTGCAACAATCTACACAGACTCTATTTTATTATGACTATAATTTTGAATCTAACGGATGAATATTATAATTTCTATAATTTTTTTAAGTTGACGAAGCTGAAAACGTTGCAAATTTTAAACACATGTTTTTCTACACATTGTATCTATCTTAAGTTTTACTTAAAACTAAAACCTAAATATACCCTTTTGAAAATAACAGTTTAAGGATTATGAATATATTTTTTTCCAAATTTTCCACAGTATATTTTAAGAGATATCGATACTTCATTTAACCGATTCATAATGTCTGGTGAAAATATTACGTAGTGATTTTTTAAAAAAAATAAATAAAATTAGATAAAAACAAAGAAAATGAAAACAAATTATAGGAATTGAAAGTAGATTCAATTTTGGAAATGCTGGTGTCATTTTCAAAACCAAATTCTTAGTATTTGCAGGAGTTCGCTACCTTCGAGGTTTAGGTAATCTTGGGGAAATTCTGTGGTTTTTGTTTTCAGTCCTAATTTCATGTTTTCGACCGAAATAATATTTTAGCCGAAAAACTAATATTTCATCTGAAAGAATAAAATCTAATGGAAACCATCAAAATTGTACGATTTCCAAGGTTTTTGGCTGAAAAAACCATTCTTTCAACCGAAAGGATGTTGAGTGAATTCTGTCGGTCGGAAAAAATGAAAATACACGTCACATCGTTTCATTTCGTGCCAAATTGTATAAATAGGCTTTCGACCAAAAACATTTAACACAATTCATCGGATGGATAGACATATATAATCTCAAGGATAGGGATTTCAAAGCATTTCTATTATTGATTGTAGTTGTATTATTTTCTTTCTTTAGTTCTTCCCTTTGTTCCATAGGCTTAATCGAAGGATTGATATCGATACATGGTGGTTTTCTAGAGCACTTAAACAAAGTTTCAAAACACATATTTGGTTTTTGTTGAATAAGGTAATTGATGTTTGTTCAAGTCTTTATTGGAATAATAGTTTATATGTTAAAAGATAAATGTTGGGCATTTTTTCAAGGTGAAGTCTTTGTTGAACATATATTTTACAAATAACTATAAAAGTCATGGGAAACAAAAGTTTTTGCAAGAGAAAATATGATCACACTCGAGATGATACTCGCCAAATCGAACAAAGGAAATAGATTTATTGGAGAAAGAACCAAGAACGTGAAAATATTCAAGAAAGAAATGATGATAATGTCAATAGATATTTTCGACAATAAGAAGTTCAACCAGGTATGCATGCACATATGATGATCAAGAACACGACACACATTGGGAGTGTATTCAGAAAGTATAGAATTCAAATTTAAAATATTGTAAATTTAATATAATTGTTTGTAATTACAAATTGTTGTTTTTCAAAAAACATAAATAGATTTGTCTCATAATGTCGAAGAAGACGTTGAAACTGAAGTTGAATCAGAAGACGTTGAAATTTAAATTGAAGCAGAAGACGAATCACCTATAGGTATGTACATAAATTTAGATAATACAAGATGAACACTCAAGTATATATAATTTAGTGAATTTATGTTCATGTTATGTTTTTTAATATAAACTTTAAATTGAAATATCTAGGAGAATCTATCAACATTGATGATGAAATATTAGAAAATGTTGATACTGACAAATTTGGGAAGAAAAAAGCTTTGCATCATATAAGATATCGAATTAAGAATATGTATAATACTTTTTTCAAAGATGAATCAGTAACAGTACAAGCTCAACTTTTACTTTGTCTAATGAAGTCAAGAAGGTTAAAATAATCTACATCATTATTGGGTATTCAAAATTCGACAAAGGATACAAAGGTGACACAAAATATCTTTAACAACATAACTAGTGTATTAAAAGATTTTGGAAAATATCAAAAAGAAGATGT
>JZKD02S0134773.1:0-12768 GCA_000966675.3 Picea glauca
TATAGCCAAGCATTGGGTTATTATGAAACCTCTTTTGAATGTGAAAAGGGGCTCTTTAGGGCACAATTAGGTCTTTGACCAGCCTCCCCATGCAGATTGAGCTCGGATTTGATGTTAAATCGACTTGGGAGCCGATCCATTAGTGGTTGGGAGGCCGACCAGTTTCATAAATGCGCCGTTTGGCAGGCGCATGGGTTTTTCACCCCACAGCCGCGCATATGCGCTCCAAGTACGAAGATGTTGCGCGCGCGCGTGCGCGTGCCCAGTGGGTGCATAGCGCTTTGTAATTTTTTGGCCATTTTGCATAGTTTTGACCCTTTTGTTGTGCTATGGAATTAATCCTTGTGCCATGAACGACTGTTTTTCTGTGCTGACGATGCGGAGTTCTTGTCGCCCTGTGCGGACGAAATTTCAGTGATAACAGTGGGGATGTGAAAAATGGTATCAAAGAAGATTCATTGTATATTTTGGAGAAGGGTTGGGGATATCTTCACCACTATCTCGATGATAGATGGTATTATAGCTAAATTTGAGGACATTTTGTTGTGATCAAAGTTTAGTGGGAATGTTCATAGAATTGGTGAATTGATCAGTGCAATGAACTTGTTTATCATGAACTTTGCACTAGACATATGACATAGGTTTGATTGACAATGTGATAGGATGGTTGAGCTAGGTTCACACCTTGTGTAGACTAAGAGCATAGTTTTTTGTGAAACAAATCACTTGGACAGGGTGGATGATCGCAAAACTCATAGTAAAGTTCATCGCAAAACTTGTTGTAGACTTGATCGCATAGGAAGACTTGGTTGGTTGAAATGTGATGGAAGTAATTTCTAGACCTGTTGTTCACACCTTGGAGAGACCAAACACATATTTCATTGGGTGAATCGAGAACTTAGATGAGGCAGTTGAACGCAACATCTATCGCACGAATTGTTGCAAAGATAACCATAGAAGTGATCACATAAGTGAAATGCATAGGGTAATCATAGAAGTGATCACAAAGGGGGAGAAGTTATCGGTTGAAACAAGGTGAAGCACTTGGATATGTTGGATGACCTGGGATGAACTAGAGAATATTTGCATCATGTAGTTGGTTTGGCATGTTTTTTTCATGTCATCTTCATGTCGTGCATCGCCAAGAACAACAATTGAGTTGATTTGGGTTGTTTTTGGGTTCACCACAACCTTCCAATGAGATAGCTCTTTGTATATTTAAAACAATCGGTTAGTAGTAGTATGAATTAATAGTCGGGCAGTGGGTGAATGGTGCATTGAAGAAGAAGTATTCAAGGTGAAAAGATGGAAAAGCATTAGAGATGAGTTCGATTAGTTGCATGTGAAGTATGGGACTTAGATGGATTTCTAAAGTGAATGAATGGACTTAGCCTTATATCATAGTGAAGGTCTTGCATGATTCTGGAGTTGTGGATGGTGTTTGATGTGAGTTAATGCAAAGATTTGATTGCTTGGGTGAGAGAAGGTCCAAGAAAAAAGAATTAGAACCATGGTTGTAGTGAATGATGTCATTAGAAAGGTACATTTGGTTTCAAGTTCTTTCATTTCTTAAGTTTTGCAGTGAGTTATTTGAATGGAAGATTAATTACTTGGTAGCTCAAGTGCATTCCATTTCTGCGATGAGAACTAGTATACTTGAGGGTGAATTAAGTGGTGCATATTCAAAGAAGTCTTGTATAAATTTGGGATTCCTTGGTTAGGAGAGTACTTGGATGGTGGAGTCAGGTTGTCACAAAAGAATTTTTTTCAGGAAACTTCATAGTGCAGCAAGGTGAAGAGCGAAATTTCCTTGATATGAGATCATTGTGCAGATGGACTAAATTGTGAAAGGAAGTGACCAGAGTATGCATGAGGGTGTGCAGTCTCAAAGAGTGTGATGGTTGGACTGGCCATTCAACTAGTTCACAACTTGGGAAATAACAACTACATACACGCAAATAGTTTCAAAGTGCAACACTTAGACATTATGGAGAATCTCCATGATGAAGAATAGATGATGGAAACATCAGTGATGCAAGTATGGACACTTTCATTAGTCTTTGTAGTTGGATAGAGTGATGAAGGTGCAACATAAAATACTAAGTTCAGGCATGAGGAAGTGCATTATCATGATTTGGGAATGATGGTTGGACTAGCTACCCAATCAGTCCAAGGTATGGGCGATATCAGTGTGCTAAGACATGGAAGAGTTAGTTTAAGTATGGGAATATCAACAATATCACAAGAGTTCAAAAATTTAGGTGAAATTTTGAAGAGAAGTGGGCATCAGTCAGTTATAGCAGGCATTGATGACAACTATGGAAATGAATAGTAGTAGAAGAACCAAACAACAACAAGGAAGCAACATCATAACGAAAGACTGCAACAACATTGGGTGACTTTCATCCTTGCATTTGGGTGAAGTGACCACATTGAATCAAACAATAGATCATGCAAAGTTGGGTGCATTACAATTTGGTTTTTGGAAGTTTGGGGTTTCTACTTTGGAATAATTTGGGGTTTCCGGTTGGCACGAGACTTGGGGTTTCCAGCAGAATTAGTTGTAGTAGAGGCACGAGTTTGGGAAGAGACTTGGAGATTGCATATTTTGTGGATGTTTTTGAGGATGATAATGACTTGAGGTGGGGGAGGATGCAAGGCCTCAGGATCTCGGCTCAGGCGTGCACACTTCCACCACAGTCTGAATCAAGAGATAAAGATGCTTGATGTGAATGAGGAGACATAAGTCTTCATATAGGGGAGAGTTGGATTTCATTGGGTGTGCGACATGACAAGGGATGACTCCACCCAAGTTTCCTTGTGACACAGTCAAGCGAAGGATGTTTTGATCAAGGGTTCAGGGAAAGACTTGGATGCTCCACCAAACAAACGAATCGGATAAGGCATGGGGTATGCACTTAGGAGAGTCGTCATGACTCACCTGAGGGGTGTGCACACTTAAGAGAATGAGTTGGTTTGAAAAATGGGTCGATATGCTAGCATGAGGGGCACACCAAGGTTGGGTGCATTGGTCTTGAGGGACATAATAGTTGATGAACACATGGATTTTTTTGGGCGATTGATCCCATGAATCGGCATGTCGATTCATTTGGACATGGGTTTTCAAAGGGGCATGACACCCCCCAAAGGATGCTATGATTTTTGGTGGTGGCCTTTGGAGAGCCTATAAGAGAACAAGGGTGTACAACCAAGGAAGGAAAGTTTTGGAAAGACAAGAGAAAAAGAGCTCCATGATTCTAAGGCAGACAAAGAGAGGCAACTCCCTTAAGGATCCAAGTCGCTCCACTTGGGAGAACTTGTGTTGGCTTGAGGTGGATTTGTTAGAAAAATATGGGGGAGTTTCTCTTGGGCATATTTTGGATAAGTGTTTGTTACTTGTGGGCTGATCCAAGTTCTAACTACAAGATTACCAACAAACCTTTGACCATTAACTCTTCTGGATAACAGAAGGAAGCACAATGCACAAAGTGCACTGTTTAGTCTCACCCAAGATGGCTTCAATGGTTGGTCACTCAGATTTCTACAACCATGGGATGGGATGTGTTTCTCTCTTAGGGGCATTGTATCTACTCGTTGATAACCCTCAAATACTCATTAGATCCTAGTTTAGACTGATAACCTTAATATTCCAATAAGACTTCATTATACATTATAGAAGCATGTATTCAATGATAGGTATTCACCTACTATAACATAAGATTTAGATCTAAACACTAGCTATGACATTCATTTACTTAGTGTTGTTTTGCAGATTTCATGAGTTTTTCCTTAGTGCGTAGTAATATAACATTTATCAATTAACATATTCATCATAAATATTGTTAACTCAAACATAACAATAAGAAATGCAACCATTCATACACATGACATAGATATATTGTGGTTCACCCCCTCCTAGGCTACGTCCACAAAGATTTTTTGCTTGGGTTCTTTATTAATATTCTTTCAAAACCTAGTGTTGTGCACTATACATCTCTTCTGCCACTACATCCGATCTCCACAAATCTCAACAGTCCTCACAAAACTGAGAACTTACAACCAAAAACCTAATCATGTAACAAATGTTATCTGAACTAACCAAAACACCACCTTCTCATCATCCTAATATATTCTACTTATAAAACAAAATGGGACAAAGCCCTTACAAAAACCTAACCCTAAGTGGATTAGGTTTGTCCACTTTATCCTTGACTTAATCTTGGCTAGTCCACAATCCAATTGTTCTCCAAGTCGACACTTTTCCACTTTACAACTACTTCACAACATTTTTTCCACTTTGTAACTTCTTTTCTTAGCGTTAGTTTCCCTCTATTTTTGGTGCTTCTTTTCCTCTATTTCCGGTGTGCTCCCCTATTTTCTAGCATTGTCTTGAAATATTCAAAATTTCCTTGGTTTTCTTCCAAAATTGGCTTGTGCAAAAAGGCCCCCAACACTGACATTGTGACTCGTCCCGAGTCACTCATGAACTCCTGCATCTTTTACTGCCTATGCCAACACTTCGTACATCTCTGCTATTTGATGGCGTTGCTCCTGAACCTGGTTACTCTTCTCTGCCATGGATTCTATCATCTGCGTGGTGATTAGAGGCTTTAATATATCTCCTCCCTCCAAGCCTATATGTTCCACTCTTGATTTTTCTATGTCAACCTCCATGACCACTTGTTCAACCTTGTCCTACATAGGCTCCAACTAAGCTTGTCTTGTGATTTTTTGCGCTTGCACTACTTTCTCCTCTTTCTGTAGGATCTTCATCTCTACAACTATCTTAATATTGTTTTTCAGTGACATCATCTTTTGTCATTGTTTTAAATTTTCCATTATTGCATGTACCTTATATTCCCTTCCTTGCAACTCCTACAAGCTTCTATCTTCTTAGACTTCCATCCATAGTTGGACATTATGCTCTAACAACTCTGTCATCCTTTGGATAACTTATGCTATATTTTATAAAAGTTTTATGGAATATTTTTCTCATTGTGCGTTGACTTATGGAAGAGTAGTGGGTACTGCACACTCCTCCAACTCCTTTATCTAGTCCTTGTACTGCTTCAAGGCCTACGCTATTTTCCTCATCTTCTCTTTAGAAGATACTCCCTCTAACTTTGTGTTGTTTGGGATGGTTTGGAATACTGTGCTAATGTGCTTCTCCATCTCTTCCAATTTTTGTTGCGTTATATTCTTCGCTTGCCCTTATTGGATAACTTCTTCCTTCAGTGTGATATTTTCCTCTTGCAATATATGTAAGTTTTTTCATATCAAACCTTTCCCTAGACTGAATTTCGTGAACGACACTAATTTGTAATTTATAGAGAACCTTCGTCGAGATCTTTGGAAACACCAAGTCCAATGTCTCGATTTCCTTCAGAGGCTTATGTGTTGCATCCTCATTGATGAATAACATCTCAGGGGTTATGATAAAATTGGCGCTCCCCTGCACTGTAATTTGCACTGTTTCTTCAACAGGCACTCCTTCCTTAGTTTTTGTTGGTTTCTCTTTTTTTGGTTGCTCTGCCTTGATCCTCAACTACTCCAACGTAGTTTTCACTTCCTACACCTATTCCAAAATAGAAGCCCTATGCTTATCATCATTCTTCCACACCTCAAATAGTCATTCTTTGATTGTTGTGGCTATTAGTTCAACATTATCTGTTGTCATTGATGTTTCCAATGGTTTTTTATGGGCCTTTGCCTTCTTCCTGGGGCCACTTTCTTTCTCCCCTGTCCTCTTCCTTTAATAATTTGATGGCTTAGATGCCTCTGGCATACATGTATCCATTCCTATCTACTACCCAATTTATTCTTCCATGGATATTTCCTGTGTCTCTGTCCTTTTTTCCCATGCGCACCTGTTTTGCTGTAAATCCTAGTGTTTGTCCTATGTGTGGTGGACCTTGTGTGGAACCACCCTATGGTTTCTGCTCTGTCCTATATTTATTTTGGGTTGGGATTATTCCTTGCAATTGGCCTTGTGCAGCATTCTTATTTTTGCTCGCATTGTTTATGTATGTATGATGCACAGGGACTGTTATGTCATGCGTCTGAGTCTGTCCTCCTAACACTATCCTTGGGATTATGGGAACTTTCCATTCCTCAAGACACTCCTGGAAATCCATATGGATATCCTACATCATCATGCAGTATCTCAGTTGTAGCCACTCCTTGGATGGGTCCCTCTTCGCTTGCACTGACATGTTGTGGCACATTGCCTAAAAATTTGTTATATGTCCAAAATCCTGGACAGTCTCTGGTGAAATACTCCAGGTGTTGACTACTATCTCTTGGATCTCTGATAAGTACCACACAAACGTGTCACTGTTATCCTTCTTCCTCTTTGGTTCTGTTTTTCTCCTAAGAGAAGTGTAACGGGTTGTGCCACACTTTCCTATCCTTTATATGTACTTGTTGTGCACCAGTTCTTTCCATCCTATAAATGAAATGAGGACGAGCAACCACAAGTAGTGGAACTTAGAGCCCCAATCCTGTGTTTCTTTACAATCCTATAGGAATGAATTGAGCTATCACGAGGCCCATCTCATCGATCTCCTCTTCATGCATTGTGTTGCAACTGCTACCACTTCTACTGGCACTTCTTCTTTCCTACACTTGCGCATCGATTTTCACCCTAACAACCTTGTAGAAAACCTCATCACAAGATCGTTGATGCCACTTATATTTATTCCTCTATTTCTTCTCTCTATGTCATATTTTTCCTTGATTTCTTCAAAGATGGCCATTTCCTTTTTCTTATCTTCTAAGTATTGTTCTGGCTTATCCCCATCTATGGGTAGCCTAGTGATAGTTGTGATCAAGTCCACATTGATAGGCACTGGCCTATCCATCCAAAAAATTCCTCCATGCACCCTTGCTAGGAGTTGTTTCACACATCCATTTATGTGTTTACCANATTTGCATCATGTAGTTGGTTTGGCATGTTTTTTTCATGTCATCTTCATGTCGTGCATCGCCAAGAACAACAATTGAGTTGATTTGGGTTGTTTTTGGGTTCACCACAACCTTCCAATGAGATAGCTCTTTGTATATTTAAAACAATCGGTTAGTAGTAGTATGAATTAATAGTCGGGCAGTGGGTGAATGGTGCATTGAAGAAGAAGTATTCAAGGTGAAAAGATGGAAAAGCATTAGAGATGAGTTCGATTAGTTGCATGTGAAGTATGGGACTTAGATGGATTTCTAAAGTGAATGAATGGACTTAGCCTTATATCATAGTGAAGGTCTTGCATGATTCTGGAGTTGTGGATGGTGTTTGATGTGAGTTAATGCAAAGATTTGATTGCTTGGGTGAGAGAAGGTCCAAGAAAAAAGAATTAGAACCATGGTTGTA
Source organism: Picea glauca (assembly GCA_000966675.3). Taxonomy (NCBI): domain Eukaryota; kingdom Viridiplantae; phylum Streptophyta; class Pinopsida; order Pinales; family Pinaceae; genus Picea; species Picea glauca. The sequence goes on from JZKD02S0134773.1 coordinate 7,364, forward strand.
GTGAATGATGTCATTAGAAAGGTACATTTGGTTTCAAGTTCTTTCATTTCTTAAGTTTTGCAGTGAGTTATTTGAATGGAAGATTAATTACTTGGTAGCTCAAGTGCATTCCATTTCTGCGATGAGAACTAGTATACTTGAGGGTGAATTAAGTGGTGCATATTCAAAGAAGTCTTGTATAAATTTGGGATTCCTTGGTTAGGAGAGTACTTGGATGGTGGAGTCAGGTTGTCACAAAAGAATTTTTTTCAGGAAACTTCATAGTGCAGCAAGGTGAAGAGCGAAATTTCCTTGATATGAGATCATTGTGCAGATGGACTAAATTGTGAAAGGAAGTGACCAGAGTATGCATGAGGGTGTGCAGTCTCAAAGAGTGTGATGGTTGGACTGGCCATTCAACTAGTTCACAACTTGGGAAATAACAACTACATACACGCAAATAGTTTCAAAGTGCAACACTTAGACATTATGGAGAATCTCCATGATGAAGAATAGATGATGGAAACATCAGTGATGCAAGTATGGACACTTTCATTAGTCTTTGTAGTTGGATAGAGTGATGAAGGTGCAACATAAAATACTAAGTTCAGGCATGAGGAAGTGCATTATCATGATTTGGGAATGATGGTTGGACTAGCTACCCAATCAGTCCAAGGTATGGGCGATATCAGTGTGCTAAGACATGGAAGAGTTAGTTTAAGTATGGGAATATCAACAATATCACAAGAGTTCAAAAATTTAGGTGAAATTTTGAAGAGAAGTGGGCATCAGTCAGTTATAGCAGGCATTGATGACAACTATGGAAATGAATAGTAGTAGAAGAACCAAACAACAACAAGGAAGCAACATCATAACGAAAGACTGCAACAACATTGGGTGACTTTCATCCTTGCATTTGGGTGAAGTGACCACATTGAATCAAACAATAGATCATGCAAAGTTGGGTGCATTACAATTTGGTTTTTGGAAGTTTGGGGTTTCTACTTTGGAATAATTTGGGGTTTCCGGTTGGCACGAGACTTGGGGTTTCCAGCAGAATTAGTTGTAGTAGAGGCACGAGTTTGGGAAGAGACTTGGAGATTGCATATTTTGTGGATGTTTTTGAGGATGATAATGACTTGAGGTGGGGGAGGATGCAAGGCCTCAGGATCTCGGCTCAGGCGTGCACACTTCCACCACAGTCTGAATCAGGAGAGAAAGATGCTTGATGTGAATGAGGAGACATAAGTCTTCATATAGGGGAGAGTTGGATTTCATTGGGTGCGCGACATGACAAGGGATGACTCCACCCAAGTTTCCTTGTGACACAGTCAAGCGAAGGATGTTTTGATCAAGGGTTCGGGGAAAGACTTGGATGCTCCACCAAACAAACGAATCGGATAAGGCATGGGGTACGCACTTAGGAGAGTCATCCTAACTCACCTGAGGGGTGTGCACACCTAAGAGAATGAGTTGGTTTGAAAAATGGGTTGATATGCTAGCATGAGGGGTGCACCAAGGTTGGGTGCATTGGTCTTGAGGGACATAATAGTTGATGAGCACATGGGTTTTTTTGGGCGATTGATCCCATGAATCGGCATGTCGATTCATTTGGACATGGGTTTTCAAAGGGGCATGAGACCCCCCAAAGGATGCTATGATTTTTGGTGGTGGCCTTTGGAGAGCCTATAAGAGAACAAGGGTGTACAACCAAGGAAGGAAAGTTTTGGAAAGACAAGAGAAAAAGAGCTCCATGATTCTAAGGCAGACAAAGAGAGGCAACTCCCTTAAGGATCCAAGTCGCTCCACTTGGGAGAACTTGTGTTGGCTTGAGGTGGATTTGTTAGAAAAATATGGGGGAGTTTCTCTTGGGCATATTTTGGATAAGTGTTTGTTACTTGTGGGCTGATCCAAGTTCTAACTACAAGATTACCAACAAACCTTTGACCATTAACTCTTCTGGATAACAGAAGGAAGCACAATGCACAAAGTGCACTGTTTAGTCTCACCCAAGATGGCTTCAATGGTTGGTCACTCAGATTTCTACAACCATGGGATGGGATGTGTTTCTCTCTTAGGGGCATTGTATCTACTCGTTGATAACCCTCAAATACTCATTAGATCCTAGTTTAGACTGATAACCTTAATATTCCAATAAGACTTCATTATACATTATAGAAGCATGTATTCAATGATAGGTATTCACCTACTATAACATAAGATTTAGATCTAAACACTAGCTATGACATTCATTTACTTAGTGTTGTTTTGCAGATTTCATGAGTTTTTCCTTAGTGCGTAGTAATATAACATTTATCAATTAACATATTCATCATAAATATTGTTAACTCAAACATAACAATAAGAAATGCAACCATTCATACACATGACATAGATATATTGTGGTTCACCCCCTCCTAGGCTACGTCCACAAAGATTTTTTGCTTGGGTTCTTTATTAATATTCTTTCAAAACCTAGTGTTGTGCACTATACATCTCTTCTGCCACTACATCCGATCTCCACAAATCTCAACAGTCCTCACAAAACTGAGAACTTACAACCAAAAACCTAATCATGTAACAAATGTTATCTGAACTAACCAAAACACCACCTTCTCATCATCCTAATATATTCTACTTATAAAACAAAATGGGACAAAGCCCTTACAAAAACCTAACCCTAAGTGGATTAGGTTTGTCCACTTTATCCTTGACTTAATCTTGGCTAGTCCACAATCCAATTGTTCTCCAAGTCGACACTTTTCCACTTTACAACTACTTCACAACATTTTTTCCACTTTGTAACTTCTTTTCTTAGCGTTAGTTTCCCTCTATTTTTGGTGCTTCTTTTCCTCTATTTCCGGTGTGCTCCCCTATTTTCTAGCATTGTCTTGAAATATTCAAAATTTCCTTGGTTTTCTTCCAAAATTGGCTTGTGCAAAAAGGCCCCCAACACTGACATTGTGACTCGTCCCGAGTCACTCATGAACTCCTGCATCTTTTACTGCCTATGCCAACACTTCGTACATCTCTGCTATTTGATGGCGTTGCTCCTGAACCTGGTTACTCTTCTCTGCCATGGATTCTATCATCTGCGTGGTGATTAGAGGCTTTAATATATCTCCTCCCTCCAAGCCTATATGTTCCACTCTTGATTTTTCTATGTCAACCTCCATGACCACTTGTTCAACCTTGTCCTACATAGGCTCCAACTAAGCTTGTCTTGTGATTTTTTGCGCTTGCACTACTTTCTCCTCTTTCTGTAGGATCTTCATCTCTACAACTATCTTAATATTGTTTTTCAGTGACATCATCTTTTGTCATTGTTTTAAATTTTCCATTATTGCATGTACCTTATATTCCCTTCCTTGCAACTCCTACAAGCTTCTATCTTCTTAGACTTCCATCCATAGTTGGACATTATGCTCTAACAACTCTGTCATCCTTTGGATAACTTATGCTATATTTTATAAAAGTTTTATGGAATATTTTTCTCATTGTGCGTTGACTTATGGAAGAGTAGTGGGTACTGCACACTCCTCCAACTCCTTTATCTAGTCCTTGTACTGCTTCAAGGCCTACGCTATTTTCCTCATCTTCTCTTTAGAAGATACTCCCTCTAACTTTGTGTTGTTTGGGATGGTTTGGAATACTGTGCTAATGTGCTTCTCCATCTCTTCCAATTTTTGTTGCGTTATATTCTTCGCTTGCCCTTATTGGATAACTTCTTCCTTCAGTGTGATATTTTCCTCTTGCAATATATGTAAGTTTTTTCATATCAAACCTTTCCCTAGACTGAATTTCGTGAACGACACTAATTTGTAATTTATAGAGAACCTTCGTCGAGATCTTTGGAAACACCAAGTCCAATGTCTCGATTTCCTTCAGAGGCTTATGTGTTGCATCCTCATTGATGAATAACATCTCAGGGGTTATGATAAAATTGGCGCTCCCCTGCACTGTAATTTGCACTGTTTCTTCAACAGGCACTCCTTCCTTAGTTTTTGTTGGTTTCTCTTTTTTTGGTTGCTCTGCCTTGATCCTCAACTACTCCAACGTAGTTTTCACTTCCTACACCTATTCCAAAATAGAAGCCCTATGCTTATCATCATTCTTCCACACCTCAAATAGTCATTCTTTGATTGTTGTGGCTATTAGTTCAACATTATCTGTTGTCATTGATGTTTCCAATGGTTTTTTATGGGCCTTTGCCTTCTTCCTGGGGCCACTTTCTTTCTCCCCTGTCCTCTTCCTTTAATAATTTGATGGCTTAGATGCCTCTGGCATACATGTATCCATTCCTATCTACTACCCAATTTATTCTTCCATGGATATTTCCTGTGTCTCTGTCCTTTTTTCCCATGCGCACCTGTTTTGCTGTAAATCCTAGTGTTTGTCCTATGTGTGGTGGACCTTGTGTGGAACCACCCTATGGTTTCTGCTCTGTCCTATATTTATTTTGGGTTGGGATTATTCCTTGCAATTGGCCTTGTGCAGCATTCTTATTTTTGCTCGCATTGTTTATGTATGTATGATGCACAGGGACTGTTATGTCATGCGTCTGAGTCTGTCCTCCTAACACTATCCTTGGGATTATGGGAACTTTCCATTCCTCAAGACACTCCTGGAAATCCATATGGATATCCTACATCATCATGCAGTATCTCAGTTGTAGCCACTCCTTGGATGGGTCCCTCTTCGCTTGCACTGACATGTTGTGGCACATTGCCTAAAAATTTGTTATATGTCCAAAATCCTGGACAGTCTCTGGTGAAATACTCCAGGTGTTGACTACTATCTCTTGGATCTCTGATAAGTACCACACAAACGTGTCACTGTTATCCTTCTTCCTCTTTGGTTCTGTTTTTCTCCTAAGAGAAGTGTAACGGGTTGTGCCACACTTTCCTATCCTTTATATGTACTTGTTGTGCACCAGTTCTTTCCATCCTATAAATGAAATGAGGACGAGCAACCACAAGTAGTGGAACTTAGAGCCCCAATCCTGTGTTTCTTTACAATCCTATAGGAATGAATTGAGCTATCACGAGGCCCATCTCATCGATCTCCTCTTCATGCATTGTGTTGCAACTGCTACCACTTCTACTGGCACTTCTTCTTTCCTACACTTGCGCATCGATTTTCACCCTAACAACCTTGTAGAAAACCTCATCACAAGATCGTTGATGCCACTTATATTTATTCCTCTATTTCTTCTCTCTATGTCATATTTTTCCTTGATTTCTTCAAAGATGGCCATTTCCTTTTTCTTATCTTCTAAGTATTGTTCTGGCTTATCCCCATCTATGGGTAGCCTAGTGATAGTTGTGATCAAGTCCACATTGATAGGCACTGGCCTATCCATCCAAAAAATTCCTCCATGCACCCTTGCTAGGAGTTGTTTCACACATCCATTTATGTGTTTACCA